>JASBVH010000028.1:0-75095 GCA_030141595.1 Chydorus sphaericus | reverse complement strand
TATCATTTCCTCGACCTGAATGCTATTGAACTGATCTTTGAACCGCTTCGATGTAAGAAATCAAGATGTCATTAGGTTTGGCGATTTTCTTGATGTAGGAACTTCAAAATTGCCTTGACGGTGGGGTAAAGTAGAGAGCAAATGACAATTGAGAGTAAATTCTAGAAATTGATTGGCATTATACACGATGAGGTACACTCGCGAGCAAGTGAGGTACACTCACGAGCAAATGAAAATTGCTTTGACGATTTTCTTTTATGGAGGAAAAGTTTCTAAGGGCCAAGGATATATGTACACGAGTAAATATGATACATGTTATAGCTTAGGAAGGTTTCTGAGAACTTCCCTCATTGGGTTTATAGTACATACCTTTCAGTGCAGTGCACAAAACTGCAGTACAACACACATCACTATAGTCACTACACTTGACTGTACTGCAGTGCAGCACAATACAGTACATGATAATGAACAGTTCTTAGAACTTTCCTCTAACTTATCATTTCCTCGACCTGAAGGTCGACCTGATGCTATTGAACTGATCTTTGAACCGCTTCGATGTAAGAAATCAAGATGTCATTAGGTTTGGGCGATTTTTTTTTGTAGGAACTTCAAAATTGCCTTGACGGTGGGGTAAAGTAGAGAGCAAAATGAGAATTGAGAGTAATTCTAGAAATTGATTGGCATTATACACGATGAGGTACACTCGCTAGCAAGTGAGGTACACTCACGAGCAAATGAAAATTGCTTTGACGATTTTCTTTTATGGAGGAAAAGTTTCTAAGGCCAAGGATATATGTACACGAGTAAATATGATACATGTTATAAGAATTGCTTAGGAAGGTTCTGAGAACTTCCCTCATGGGTTATAGTACATACCTTTCAGTGCAGTGCACAAAACTGCAGTACAACACACATCACTATAGTCACTACACTTGACTGTACTGCAGTGCAAGCACAATACAGTACATGATAATGAACAGTTCTTAGAAGTTTCCCTCTAACTTATCATTTCCTCGACCTGAATGCTATTGAACTGATCTTTGAACCGCTTCGATGTAAGAAATCAAGATGTCATTAGGTTTGGCGATTTTCTTGATGTAGGAACTTCAAAATTGCCTTGACGGTGGGGTAAAGTAGAGAGCAAAATGACAATTGAGAGTAAATTCTAGAAATTGATTGGCATTATACACGATGAGGTACACTCGCGAGCAAGTGAGGTACACTCACGAGCAAATGAAAATTGCTTTGACGATTTTCTTTTATGGAGGAAAAGTTTCTAAGGGCCAAGGATATATGTACACGAGTAAATATGATACATGTTATGAGCTTAGGAAGGTTCTGAGAACTTCCCTCATTGGGTTTATAGTACATACCTTTCAGTGCAGTGCACAAAACTGCAGTACAACACACATCACTATAGTCACTACACTTGACTGTACTGCAGTGCAGCACAATACAGTACATGATAATGACATTTCTTAGAAGTTTCCCTCTAACTTATCATTTCCTCGACCTGAATGCTATTGAACTGATCTTTGAACCGCTTCGATGTAAGAAATCAAGATGTCATTAGGTTTGGCGATTTTCTTGATGTAGGAACTTCAAAATTGCCTTGACGGTGGGGTAAAGTAGAGAGCAAAATGACAATTGAGAGTAAATTCTAGAAATTGATTGGCATTATACACGATGAGGTACACTCGCGAGCAAGTGAGGTACACTCACGAGCAAATGAAAATTGCTTTGACGATTTTCTTTTATGGAGGAAAAGTTTTAAGGGCCAAGGATATATGTACACGAGTAAATATGATACATGTTATAATTGCTTAGGAAGGTTCTGAGAACTTCCCTCATTGGGTTTATAGTACATACCTTTCAGTGCAGTGCACAAAACTGCAGTACAACACACATCACTATAGTCACTACACTTGACTGTACTGCAGTGCAGCACAATACAGTACATGATAATGAACAGTTCTTAGAACTTTCCCTCTAACTTATCATTTCCTCGACCTGAATGCTATTGAACTGATCTTTGAACCGCTTCGATGTAAGAAATCAAGATGTCATTAGGTTTGGCGATTTTCTTGATGTAGGAACTTCAAAATTGCCTTGACGGTGGGGTAAAGTAGAGAGCAAAATGACAATTGAGAGTAAATTCTAGAAATTGATTGGCATTATACACGATGAGGTACACTCGCGAGCAAGTGAGGTACACTCACGAGCAAATGAAAATTGCTTTGACGATTTCTTTTATGGTGGAAAGTTCTAAGGCCAAGGTATTGTACACGAGTAAATATTATACATTGTAGCTTAGGAAGGTTCTGAGAACTTCCCTCATTGGTTTATAGTACATACCTTTCAGTGCAGTGCACAAAACTGCAGTACAACACACATCACTATAGTCCTACACTTGACTGTACTGCAGTGCAGCACAATACAGTACATGATAATGAAACAGTTTCCTTAGAAGTTTCCCTCTAACTTAATCATTTCCTCCTCGACCTGAATGCTATTGAACTGATCTTTGAACCGCTTCGATGTAAGAAGTCAAGATGTCATTAGGTTTGGGGGCGATTTTCTTGATGTAGAGGAACTTCAAAATTGCCTGACGGTGGGTAAAGTAGAGAGCCAAAATGACAATTGAGAGTAAATTCTAGAAATTGATTGGCATTATACACGTGAGGTACACTCACGAGCAAATGAAAAATTGCTTTGACGATTTTCTTTTACGGAGGAAAGTTTCTAAAGGCCAAGGATATATGTACACGAGTAATATGATACATGTTATAAGAATTGCTTAGGAAGGTTCTGAGAACTTCCTCATTGGGTTTATAGTACATACCTTTCAGTGCAGTGCACAAAACTGCAGTACAACACACATCACTATAGTCACTACACTTGACTGTACTGCAGTGCAGCACAATACAGTACATGATAATGAACAGTTCTTAGAAGTTTCCCTCTAACTTATCATTTCCTCGACCTGAATGCTATTGAACTGATCTTTGAACCGCTTCGATGTAAGAAGTCAAGATGTCATTAGGTTTTGGCGATTTTCTTGATGTAGGAACTTCAAAATTGCCTTGACGGTGGGGTAAAGTAGAGAGCAAAATGACAATTGAGAGTAAATTCTAGAAATTGATTGGCATTATACACGATGAGGTACACTCACGAGCAAATGAAAATTGCTTTGACGATTTTCTTTACGGAGGAAAAGTTTCTAAAGGCCAAGGATATATGTACACGAGTAAATATGATACATGTTATAAGAATTGCTTAGGAAGGTTCTGAGAACTTCCCTCATTGGGTTTATAGTACATACCTTTCAGTGCAGTGCCACAAAACTGCAGTACAACACACATCACTATAGTCACTACACTTGACTGTACTGCAGTGCAGCACAATACAGTACATGACAATGAATAGTTCTTAGAAGTTTCCCTCTAACTTATCATTTCCTCGACCTGAATTGCTATTGAACTGATCTTTGAACCGCTTCGATGTAAGAAATCAAGATGTCATTAGGTTTGGCGATTTTCTTGATGTAGGAACTTCAAAATTGCCTTGACGGTGGGGTAAAGTAGAGAGCAAAATGACAATTGAGAGTAAATTCTAGAAATTGATTGGCATTATACACGATGAGGTACACTCGCGAGCAAGTGAGGTACACTCACGAGCAAATGAAAATTGCTTTGACGATTTTCTTTTATGGAGGGAAAAGTTTCTAAGGGCCAAGGATATATGTACACGAGTAAATATGATACATGTTATAGCTTAGGAAGGTTCTGAGAACTTCCCTCATTGGGTTTATAGTACATACCTTTCAGTGCAGTGCACAAAACTGCAGTACAACACACATCACTATAGTCACTACACTTGACTGTACTGCAGTGCAGCACAATACAGTACATGATAATGAACAGTTCTTAGAACTTTCCCTCTAACTTATCATTTCATTCATATTATCATTAGCATTCAGGTCGAGACCTGAATGCTATTGAACTGATCTTTGAACCGCTTCGATGTAAGAAATCAAGATGTCATTAGGTTTGGCGATTTTTTTTTTGTAGAAACTTCAAAATTGCCTTTACGTTGGGTAAAGTAGAGAGCAAAATGGGAATTGAGAGTAAATTCTAGAAATTGATTGGCATTATACACGATTAGGTACACTCGCTAGCAAGTGAGGTACACTCACGAGCAAATGAAAATTGCTTTGACGATTTTCTTTTATGGGAGGAAAAGTTTCTAAGGGCCAAGGATATATGTACACGAGTAAATATGATACATGTTATAAGAATTGCTTAGGAAGGTTCTGAGAACTTCCCTCATTGGGTTTATAGTACATACCTTTCAGTGCAGTGCACAAAACTGCAGTACAACCACACATCACTATAGTCACTACACTTGACTGTACTGCAGTGCAGCACAATACAGTACATGACAATGAATAGTTCTTAGAAGTTTCCCTCTAACTTATCATTTCCTCGACCTGAATGCTATTGAACTGATCTTTGAACCGCTTCGATGTAAGAAGTCAAGATGTCATTAGGTTTGGCGATTTTCTTGATGTAGGAACTTCAAAATTGCCTTGACGGTGGGGTAAAGTAGAGAGCAAAATGACAATTGAGAGTAAATTCTAGAAATTGATTGGCATTATACACGATGAGGTACACTCACGAGCAAATGAAAATTGCTTTGACGATTTTCTTTTACGGAGGAAAAGTTTCTAAAGGCCAAGGATATATGTACACGAGTAAATATGATACATGTTATAAGAATTGCTTAGGAAGGTTCTGAGAACTTCCCTCATTGGGTTTATAGTACATACCTTTCAGTGCAGTGCACAAAACTGCAGTACAACACACATCACTATAGTCACTACACTTGACTGTACTGCAGTGCAGCACAATACAGTACATGATAATGAACAGTTCTTAGAAGTTTCCCTCTAACTTATCATTTCCTCGACCTGAATGCTATTGAACTGATCTTTGAACCGCTTCGATGTAAGAAGTCAAGATGTCATTAGGTTTGGCGATTTTCTTGATGTAGGAACTTCAAAATTGCCTTGACGGTGGGGTAAAGTAGAGAGCAAAATGACAATTGAGAGTAAATTCTAGAAATTGATTGGCATTATACACGATGAGGTACACTCACGAGCAAATGAAAATTGCTTTGACGATTTTCTTTTACGGAGGAAAAGTTTCTAAAGGCCAAGGATATATGTACACGAGTAAATATGATACATGTTATAAGAATTGCTTAGGAAGGTTCTGAGAACTTCCCTCATTGGGTTTATAGTACATACCTTTCAGTGCAGTGCACAAAACTGCAGTACAACACACATCACTATAGTCACTACACTTGACTGTACTGCAGTGCAGCACAATACAGTACATGATAATGAACAGTTCTTAGAACTTTCCCTCTAACTTATCATTTCATTCATATTATCATTAGCATTCAGGTCGAGACCTGAATGCTATTGAACTGATCTTTGAACCGCTTCGATGTAAGAAATCAAGATGTCATTAGGTTTGGCGATTTTTTTTTTGTAGAAACTTCAAAATTGCCTTGACGGTGGGGAAAAGTAGAGAGCAAAATGATAATTGAGAGTAAATTCTAGAAATTGATTGGCATTATACACGATGAGGTACACTCGCGAGCAAGTGAGGTACACTCACGAGCAAATGAAAATTGCTTTGACGATTTTCTTTTATGGAGGAAAAGTTTCTAAGGGCCAAGGATATATGTACACGAGTAAATATGATACATGTTATAGCTTAGGAAGATTCTGAGAACTTCCCTCATTGGGTTTATAGTACATACCTTTCAGTGCAGTGCACAAAACTGCAGTACAACACACATCACTATAGTCACTACACTTGACTGTACTGCAGTGCAGCACAATACAGTACATGATAATGAACAGTTCTTAGAACTTTCCCTCTAACTTATCATTTCCTCGACCTGAATGCTATTGAACTGATCTTTGAACCGCTTCGATGTAAGAAATCAAGATGTCATTAGGTTTGGCGATTTTCTTGATGTAGGAACTTCAAAATTGCCTTGACGGTGGGGTAAAGTAGAGAGCAAAATGACAATTGAGAGTAAATTCTAGAAATTGATTGGCATTATACACGATGAGGTACACTCGCGAGCAAGTGAGGTACACTCACGAGCAAATGAAAATTGCTTTGACGATTTTCTTTTATGGAGGAAAAGTTTCTAAGGGCCAAGGATATATGTACACGAGTAAATATGATACATGTTATAGCTTAGGAAGGTTCTGAGAACTTCCCTCATTGGGTTTATAGTACATACCTTTCAGTGCAGTGCACAAAACTGCAGTACAACACACATCACTATAGTCACTACACTTGACTGTACTGCAGTGCAGCACAATACAGTACATGATAATGAACAGTTCTTAGAAGTTTCCCTCTAACTTATCATTTCCTCGACCTGAATGCTATTGAACTGATCTTTGAACCGCTTCGATGTAAGAAGTCAAGATGTCATTAGGTTTGGCGATTTTCTTGATGTAGGAACTTCAAAATTGCCTTGACGGTGGGGTAAAGTAGAGAGCAAAATGACAATTGAGAGTAAATTCTAGAAATTGATTGGCATTATACACGATGAGGTACACTCACGAGCAAATGAAAATTGCTTTGACGATTTTCTTTTACGGAGGAAAAGTTTCTAAAGGCCAAGGATATATGTACACGAGTAAATATGATACATGTTATAAGAATTGCTTAGGAAGGTTCTGAGAACTTCCCTCATTGGGTTTATAGTACATACCTTTCAGTGCAGTGCACAAAACTGCAGTACAACACACATCACTATAGTCACTACACTTGACTGTACTGCAGTGCAGCACAATACAGTACATGATAATGAACAGTTCTTAGAAGTTTCCCTCTAACTTATCATTTCCTCGACCTGAATGCTATTGAACTGATCTTTGAACCGCTTCGATGTAAGAAGTCAAGATGTCATTAGGTTTGGCGATTTTCTTGATGTAGGAACTTCAAAATTGCCTTGACGGTGGGGTAAAGTAGAGAGCAAAATGACAATTGAGAGTAAATTCTAGAAATTGATTGGCATTATACACGATGAGGTACACTCACGAGCAAATGAAAATTGCTTTGACGATTTTCTTTTACGGAGGAAAAGTTTCTAAAGGCCAAGGATATATGTACACGAGTAAATATGATACATGTTATAAGAATTGCTTAGGAAGGTTCTGAGAACTTCCCTCATTGGGTTTATAGTACATACCTTTCAGTGCAGTGCACAAAACTGCAGTACAACACACATCACTATAGTCACTACACTTGACTGTACTGCAGTGCAGCACAATACAGTACATGATAATGAACAGTTCTTAGAACTTTCCCTCTAACTTATCATTTCATTCATATTATCATTAGCATTCAGGTCGAGACCTGAATGCTATTGAACTGATCTTTGAACCGCTTCGATGTAAGAAATCAAGATGTCATTAGGTTTGGCGATTTTTTTTTTGTAGAAACTTCAAAATTGCCTTTACGTTGGGGTAAAGTAGAGAGCAAAATGAGAATTGAGAGTAAATTCTAGAAATTGATTGGCATTATACACGATTAGGTACACTCGCTAGCAAGTGAGGTACACTCACGAGCAAATGAAAAATTGCTTTGACGATTTTCTTTTATGGAGGAAAAGTTTCTAAGGGCCAAGGATATATGTACACGAGTAAATATGATACATGTTATAAGAATTGCTTAGGAAGGTTCTGAGAACTTCCCTCATTGGGTTTATAGTACATACCTTTCAGTGCAGTGCACAAAACTGCAGTACAACACACATCACTATAGTCACTACACTTGACTGTACTGCAGTGCAGCACAATACAGTACATGATAATGAACAGTTCTTAGAAGTTTCCCTCTAACTTATCATTTCCTCGACCTGAATGCTATTGAACTGATCTTTGAACCGCTTCGATGTAAGAAGTCAAGATGTCATTAGGTTTGGCGATTTTCTTGATGTAGGAACTTCAAAATTGCCTTGACGGTGGGGTAAAGTAGAGAGCAAAATGACAATTGAGAGTAAATTCTAGAAATTGATTGGCATTATACACGATGAGGTACACTCGCGAGCAAGTGAGGTACACTCACGAGCAAATGAAAATTGCTTTGACGATTTTTTTTTATGGAGGAAAAGTTTATTAGGGCCAAGGATATATGTAGACGAGTAAATATCATATTATCATTAGCATTCAGGTCGAGACCTGAATGCTATTGAACTGATCTTTGAACCGCTTCGATGTAAGAAATCAAGATGTCATTAGGTTTGGCGATTTTTTTTTTGTAGAAACTTCAAAATTGCCTTGACGGTGGGGAAAAGTAGAGAGCAAAATGATAATTGAGAGTAAATTCTAGAAATTGATTGGCATTATACACGATGAGGTACACTCACGAGCAAATGAAAATTGCTTTGACGATTTTCTTTTACGGAGGAAAAGTTTCTAAAGGCCAAGGATATATGTACACGAGTAAATATGATACATGTTATAAGAATTGCTTAGGAAGGTTCTGAGAACTTCCCTCATTGGGTTTATAGTACATACCTTTCAGTGCAGTGCACAAAACTGCAGTACAACACACATCACTATAGTCACTACACTTGACTGTACTGCAGTGCAGCACAATACAGTACATGATAATGAACAGTTCTTAGAACTTTCCCTCTAACTTATCATTTCATTCATATTATCATTAGCATTCAGGTCGAGACCTGAATGCTATTGAACTGATCTTTGAACCGCTTCGATGTAAGAAATCAAGATGTCATTAGGTTTGGCGATTTTTTTTTGTAGAATCTTCAAAATTGCCTTTACGTTGGGGTAAAGTAGAGAGCAAAATGAGAATTGAGAGTAAATTCTAGAAATTGATTGGCATTATACACGATTAGGTACACTCGCTAGCAAGTGAGGTACACTCACGAGCAAATGAAAATTGCTTTGACGATTTTCTTTTATGGAGGAAAAGTTTCTAAGGGCCAAGGATATATGTACACGAGTAAATATGATACATGTTATAAGAATTGCTTAGGAAGGTTCTGAGAACTTCCCTCATTGGGTTTATAGTACATACCTTTCAGTGCAGTGCACAAAACTGCAGTACAACACACATCACTATAGTCACTACACTTGACTGTACTGCAGTGCAGCACAATACAGTACATGACAATGAATAGTTCTTAGAAGTTTCCCTCTAACTTATCATTTCCTCGACCTGAATGCTATTGAACTGATCTTTGAACCGCTTCGATGTAAGAAATCAAGATGTCATTAGGTTTGGCGATTTTCTTGATGTAGGAACTTCAAAATTGCCTTGACGGTGGGGTAAAGTAGAGAGCAAAATGACAATTGAGAGTAAATTCTAGAAATTGATTGGCATTATACACGATGAGGTACACTCGCGAGCAAGTGAGGTACACTCACGAGCAAATGAAAATTGCTTTGACGATTTTCTTTTATGGAGGAAAAGTTTCTAAGGGCCAAGGATATATGTACACGAGTAAATATGATACATGTTATAGCTTAGGAAGGTTCTGAGAACTTCCCTCATTGGGTTTATAGTACATACCTTTCAGTGCAGTGCACAAAACTGCAGTACAACACACATCACTATAGTCACTACACTTGACTGTACTGCAGTGCAGCACAATACAGTACATGATAATGAACAGTTCTTAGAAGTTTCCCTCTAACTTATCATTTCCTCGACCTGAATGCTATTGAACTGATCTTTGAACCGCTTCGATGTAAGAAGTCAAGATGTCATTAGGTTTGGCGATTTTCTTGATGTAGGAACTTCAAAATTGCCTTGACGGTGGGGTAAAGTAGAGAGCAAAATGACAATTGAGAGTAAATTCTAGAAATTGATTGGCATTATACACGATGAGGTACACTCACGAGCAAATGAAAATTGCTTTGACGATTTTCTTTTACGGAGGAAAAGTTTCTAAAGGCCAAGGATATATGTACACGAGTAAATATGATACATGTTATAAGAATTGCTTAGGAAGGTTCTGAGAACTTCCCTCATTGGGTTTATAGTACATACCTTTCAGTGCAGTGCACAAAACTGCAGTACAACACACATCACTATAGTCACTACACTTGACTGTACTGCAGTGCAGCACAATACAGTACATGATAATGAACAGTTCTTAGAAGTTTCCCTCTAACTTATCATTTCCTCGACCTGAATGCTATTGAACTGATCTTTGAACCGCTTCGATGTAAGAAGTCAAGATGTCATTAGGTTTGGCGATTTTCTTGATGTAGGAACTTCAAAATTGCCTTGACGGTGGGGTAAAGTAGAGAGCAAAATGACAATTGAGAGTAAATTCTAGAAATTGATTGGCATTATACACGATGAGGTACACTCACGAGCAAATGAAAATTGCTTTGACGATTTTCTTTTACGGAGGAAAAGTTTCTAAAGGCCAAGGATATATGTACACGAGTAAATATGATACATGTTATAAGAATTGCTTAGGAAGGTTCTGAGAACTTCCCTCATTGGGTTTATAGTACATACCTTTCAGTGCAGTGCACAAAACTGCAGTACAACACACATCACTATAGTCACTACACTTGACTGTACTGCAGTGCAGCACAATACAGTACATGATAATGAACAGTTCTTAGAACTTTCCCTCTAACTTATCATTTCATTCATATTATCATTAGCATTCAGGTCGAGACCTGAATGCTATTGAACTGATCTTTGAACCGCTTCGATGTAAGAAATCAAGATGTCATTAGGTTTGGCGATTTTTTTTTTGTAGAAACTTCAAAATTGCCTTTACGTTGGGGTAAAGTAGAGAGCAAAATGAGAATTGAGAGTAAATTCTAGAAATTGATTGGCATTATACACGATTAGGTACACTCGCTAGCAAGTGAGGTACACTCACGAGCAAATGAAAATTGCTTTGACGATTTTCTTTTATGGAGGAAAAGTTTCTAAGGGCCAAGGATATATGTACACGAGTAAATATGATACATGTTATAAGAATTGCTTAGGAAGGTTCTGAGAACTTCCCTCATTGGGTTTATAGTACATACCTTTCAGTGCAGTGCACAAAACTGCAGTACAACACACATCACTATAGTCACTACACTTGACTGTACTGCAGTGCAGCACAATACAGTACATGATAATGAACAGTTCTTAGAAGTTTCCCTCTAACTTATCATTTCCTCGACCTGAATGCTATTGAACTGATCTTTGAACCGCTTCGATGTAAGAAGTCAAGATGTCATTAGGTTTGGCGATTTTCTTGATGTAGGAACTTCAAAATTGCCTTGACGGTGGGGTAAAGTAGAGAGCAAAATGACAATTGAGAGTAAATTCTAGAAATTGATTGGCATTATACACGATGAGGTACACTCGCGAGCAAGTGAGGTACACTCACGAGCAAATGAAAATTGCTTTGACGATTTTTTTTTATGGAGGAAAAGTTTATTAGGGCCAAGGATATATGTAGACGAGTAAATATCATATTATCATTAGCATTCAGGTCGAGACCTGAATGCTATTGAACTGATCTTTGAACCGCTTCGATGTAAGAAATCAAGATGTCATTAGGTTTGGCGATTTTTTTTTTTGTAGAAACTTCAAAATTGCCTTGACGGTGGGGAAAAGTAGAGAGCAAAATGATAATTGAGAGTAAATTCTAGAAATTGATTGGCATTATACACGATGAGGTACACTCACGAGCAAATGAAAATTGCTTTGACGATTTTCTTTTACGGAGGAAAAGTTTCTAAAGGCCAAGGATATATGTACACGAGTAAATATGATACATGTTATAAGAATTGCTTAGGAAGGTTCTGAGAACTTCCCTCATTGGGTTTATAGTACATACCTTTCAGTGCAGTGCACAAAACTGCAGTACAACACACATCACTATAGTCACTACACTTGACTGTACTGCAGTGCAGCACAATACAGTACATGATAATGAACAGTTCTTAGAACTTTCCCTCTAACTTATCATTTCATTCATATTATCATTAGCATTCAGGTCGAGACCTGAATGCTATTGAACTGATCTTTGAACCGCTTCGATGTAAGAAATCAAGATGTCATTAGGTTTGGCGATTTTTTTTTTGTAGAATCTTCAAAATTGCCTTTACGTTGGGGTAAAGTAGAGAGCAAAATGAGAATTGAGAGTAAATTCTAGAAATTGATTGGCATTATACACGATTAGGTACACTCGCTAGCAAGTGAGGTACACTCACGAGCAAATGAAAATTGCTTTGACGATTTTCTTTTATGGAGGAAAAGTTTCTAAGGGCCAAGGATATATGTACACGAGTAAATATGATACATGTTATAAGAATTGCTTAGGAAGGTTCTGAGAACTTCCCTCATTGGGTTTTATAGTACATACCTTTCAGTGCAGTGCACAAAACTGCAGTACAACACACATCACTATAGTCACTACACTTGACTGTACTGCAGTGCAGCACAATACAGTACATGACAATGAATAGTTCTTAGAAGTTTCCCTCTAACTTATCATTTCCTCGACCTGAATGCTATTGAACTGATCTTTGAACCGCTTCGATGTAAGAAATCAAGATGTCATTAGGTTTGGCGATTTTCTTGATGTAGGAACTTCAAAATTGCCTTGACGGTGGGGTAAAGTAGAGAGCAAAATGACAATTGAGAGTAAATTCTAGAAATTGATTGGCATTATACACGATGAGGTACACTCGCGAGCAAGTGAGGTACACTCACGAGCAAATGAAAATTGCTTTGACGATTTTCTTTTATGGAGGAAAAGTTTCTAAGGGCCAAGGATATATGTACACGAGTAAATATGATACATGTTATAGCTTAGGAAGGTTCTGAGAACTTCCCTCATTGGGTTTATAGTACATACCTTTCAGTGCAGTGCACAAAACTGCAGTACAACACACATCACTATAGTCACTACACTTGACTGTACTGCAGTGCAGCACAATACAGTACATGATAATGAACAGTTCTTAGAACTTTCCCTCTAACTTATCATTTCCTCGACCTGAATGCTATTGAACTGATCTTTGAACCGCTTCGATGTAAGAAATCAAGATGTCATTAGGTTTGGCGATTTTTTTTTGTAGAAACTTAAAAATTGCCTTTACGTTGGGGTAAAGTAGAGAGCAAAATGAGAATTGAGAGTAAATTCTAGAAATTGATTGGCATTATACGCGATGAGGTACACTCGCGAGCAAGTGAGGTACACTCACGAGCAAATGAAAATTGCTTTGACGATTTTTTTTTATGGAGGAAAAGTTTATTAGGGCCAAGGATATATGTACACGAGTAAATATGATACATGTTATAAGAATTGCTTAGGAAGGTTCTGAGAACTTCTCTCATTGGGTTTCTAGTACATAGCTTTCAGTGCAGTGCACAAAACTGCAGTACAACACACATCACTATAGTCACTACACTTGACTGTACTGCAGTGCAGCACAATACAGTACATGACAATGAATAGTTCTTAGAAGTTTCCCTCTAACTTATCATTTCCTCGACCTGAATGCTATTGAACTGATCTTTGAACCGCTTCGATGTAAGAAGTCAAGATGTCATTAGGTTTGGCGATTTTCTTGATGTAGGAACTTCAAAATTGCCTTGACGGTGGGGTAAAGTAGAGAGCAAAATGACAATTGAGAGTAAATTCTAGAAATTGATTGGCATTATACACGATGAGGTACACTCGCGAGCAAGTGAGGTACACTCACGAGCAAATGAAAATTGCTTTGACGATTTTCTTTTATGGAGGAAAAGTTTCTAAGGGCCAAGGATATATGTACACGAGTAAATATGATACATGTTATAGCTTAGGAAGGTTCTGAGAACTTCCCTCATTGGGTTTATAGTACATACCTTTCAGTGCAGTGCACAAAACTGCAGTACAACACACATCACTATAGTCACTACACTTGACTGTACTGCAGTGCAGCACAATACAGTACATGATAATGAACAGTTCTTAGAAGTTTCCCTCTAACTTATCATTTCCTCGACCTGAATGCTATTGAACTGATCTTTGAACCGCTTCAATGTAAGAAGTCAAGATGTCATTAGGTTTGGCGATTTTCTTGATGTAGGAACTTCAAAATTGCCTTGACGGTGGGGTAAAGTAGAGAGCAAAATGACAATTGAGAGTAAATTCTAGAAATTGATTGGCATTATACACGATGAGGTACACTCACGAGCAAATGAAAATTGCTTTGACGATTTTCTTTTACGGAGGAAAAGTTTCTAAAGGCAAAGGATATATGTACACGAGTAAATATGATACATGTTATAAGAATTGCTTAGGAAGGTTCTGAGAACTTCCCTCATTGGGTTTATAGTACATACCTTTCAGTGCAGTGCACAAAACTGCAGTACAACACACATCACTATAGTCACTACACTTGACTGTACTGCAGTGCAGCACAATACAGTACATGATAATGAACAGTTCTTAGAAGTTTCCCTCTAACTTATCATTTCCTCGACCTGAATGCTATTGAACTGATCTTTGAACCGCTTCAATGTAAGAAGTCAAGATGTCATTAGGTTTGGCGATTTTCTTGATGTAGGAACTTCAAAATTGCCTTGACGGTGGGTAAAGTAGAGAGCAAAATGACAATTGAGAGTAAATTCTAGAAATTGATTGGCATTATACACGATGAGGTACACTCACGAGCAAATGAAAATTGCTTTGACGATTTTCTTTTACGGAGGAAAAGTTTCTAAAGGCCAAGGATATATGTACACGAGTAAATATGATACATGTTATAAGAATTGCTTAGGAAGGTTCTGAGAACTTCCCTCATTGGGTTTATAGTACATACCTTTCAGTGCAGTGCACAAAACTGCAGTACAACACACATCACTATAGTCACTACACTTGACTGTACTGCAGTGCAGCACAATACAGTACATGATAATGAACAGTTCTTAGAACTTTCCCTCTAACTTATCATTTCATTCATATTATCATTAGCATTCAGGTCGAGACCTGAATGCTATTGAACTGATCTTTGAACCGCTTCGATGTAAGAAATCAAGATGTCATTAGGTTTGGCGATTTTTTTTTTGTAGAAACTTCAAAATTGCCTTTACGTTGGGGTAAAGTAGAGAGCAAAATGAGAATTGAGAGTAAATTCTAGAAATTGATTGGCATTATACACGATTAGGTACACTCGCTAGCAAGTGAGGTACACTCACGAGCAAATGAAAATTGCTTTGACGATTTTCTTTTATGGAGGAAAAGTTTCTAAGGGCCAAGGATATATGTACACGAGTAAATATGATACATGTTATAAGAATTGCTTAGGAAGGTTCTGAGAACTTCCCTCATTGGGTTTATAGTACATACCTTTCAGTGCAGTGCACAAAACTGCAGTACAACACACATCACTATAGTCACTACACTTGACTGTACTGCAGTGCAGCACAATACAGTACATGATAATGAACAGTTCTTAGAAGTTTCCCTCTAACTTATCATTTCCTCGACCTGAATGCTATTGAACTGATCTTTGAACCGCTTCGATGTAAGAAGTCAAGATGTCATTAGGTTTGGCGATTTTCTTGATGTAGGAACTTCAAAATTGCCTTGACGGTGGGGTAAAGTAGAGAGCAAAATGACAATTGAGAGTAAATTCTAGAAATTGATTGGCATTATACACGATGAGGTACACTCGCGAGCAAGTGAGGTACACTCACGAGCAAATGAAAATTGCTTTGACGATTTTTTTTTATGGAGGAAAAGTTTATTAGGGCCAAGGATATATGTAGACGAGTAAATATCATATTATCATTAGCATTCAGGTCGAGACCTGAATGCTATTGAACTGATCTTTGAACCGCTTCGATGTAAGAAATCAAGATGTCATTAGGTTTGGCGATTTTTTTTTGTAGAAACTTCAAAATTGCCTTGACGGTGGGGAAAAGTAGAGAGCAAAATGATAATTGAGAGTAAATTCTAGAAATTGATTGGCATTATACACGATGAGGTACACTCACGAGCAAATGAAAATTGCTTTGACGATTTTCTTTTACGGAGGAAAAGTTTCTAAAGGCCAAGGATATATGTACACGAGTAAATATGATACATGTTTTAAGAATTGCTTAGGAAGGTTCTGAGAACTTCCCTCATTGGGTTTATAGTACATACCTTTCAGTGCAGTGCACAAAACTGCAGTACAACACACATCACTATAGTCACTACACTTGACTGTACTGCAGTGCAGCACAATACAGTACATGATAATGAACAGTTCTTAGAACTTTCCCTCTAACTTATCATTTCATTCATATTATCATTAGCATTCAGGTCGAGACCTGAATGCTATTGAACTGATCTTTGAACCGCTTCGATGTAAGAAATCAAGATGTCATTAGGTTTGGCGATTTTTTTTTTGTAGAAACTTCAAAATTGCCTTTACGTTGGGGTAAAGTAGAGAGCAAAATGAGAATTGAGAGTAAATTCTAGAAATTGATTGGCATTATACACGATGAGGTACACTCGTGAGCAAGTGAGGTACACTCACGAGCAAATGAAAATTGCTTTGACGATTTTCTTTTATGGAGGAAAAGTTTCTAAGGGCCAAGGATATATGTACACGAGTAAATATGATACATGTTATAGCTTAGGAAGGTTCTGAGAACTTCCCTCATTGGGTTTATAGTACATACCTTTCAGTGCAGTGCACAAAACTGCAGTACAACACACATCACTATAGTCACTACACTTGACTGTACTGCAGTGCAGCACAATACAGTACATGATAATGAACAGTTCTTAGAACTTTCCCTCTAACTTATCATTTCCTCGACCTGAATGCTATTGAACTGATCTTTGAACCGCTTCGATGTAAGAAGTCAAGATGTCATTAGGTTTGGCGATTTTCTTGATGTAGGAACTTCAAAATTGCCTTGACGGTGGGGTAAAGTAGAGAGCAAAATGACAATTGAGAGTAAATTCTAGAAATTGATTGGCATTATACACGATGAGGTACACTCGCGAGCAAGTGAGGTACACTCACGAGCAAATGAAAATTGCTTTGACGATTTTTTTTTATGGAGGAAAAGTTTATTAGGGCCAAGGATATATGTACACGAGTAAATATCATATTATCATTAGCATTCAGGTCGAGACCTGAATGCTATTGAACTGATCTTTGAACCGCTTCGATGTAAGAAATCAAGATGTCATTAGGTTTGGCGATTTTTTTTTTTGTAGAAACTTCAAAATTGCCTTGACGGTGGGGAAAAGTAGAGAGCAAAATGATAATTGAGAGTAAATTCTAGAAATTGATTGGCATTATACACGATGAGGTACACTCACGAGCAAATGAAAATTGCTTTGACGATTTTCTTTTACGGAGGAAAAGTTTCTAAAGGCCAAGGATATATGTACACGAGTAAATATGATACATGTTAAAAGAATTGCTTAGGAAGGTTCTGAGAACTTCCCTCATTGGGTTTATAGTACATACCTTTTAGTGCAGTGCACAAAACTGCAGTACAACACACATCACTATAGTCACTACACTTGACTGTACTGCAGTGCAGCACAATACAGTACATGATAATGAACAGTTCTTAGAACTTTCCCTCTAACTTATCATTTCACTCATATTATCATTAGCATTCAGGTCGAGACCTGAATGCTATTGAACTGATCTTTGAACCGCTTCGATGTAAGAAATCAACATGTCATTAGGTTTGGCGATTTTTTTTTTGTAGAAACTTCAAAATTGCCTTTACGTTGGGGTAAAGTAGAGAGCAAAATGAGAATTGAGAGTAAATTCTAGAAATTGATTGGCATTATACACGATTAGGTACACTCGCTAGCAAGTGAGGTACACTCACGAGCAAATGAAAATTGCTTTGACGATTTTCTTTTATGGAGGAAAAGTTTCTAAGGGCCAAGGATATATGTACACGAGTAAATATGATACATGTTATAAGAATTGCTTAGGAAGGTTCTGAGAACTTCCCTCATTGGGTTTATAGTACATACCTTTCAGTGCAGTGCACAAAACTGCAGTACAACACACATCACTATAGTCACTACACTTGACTGTACTGCAGTGCAGCACAATACAGTACATGACAATGAATAGTTCTTAGAAGTTTCCCTCTAACTTATCATTTCCTCGACCTGAATGCTATTGAACTGATCTTTGAACCGCTTCGATGTACGAAATCAAGATGTCATTAGGTTTGGCGATTTTTTTTTTGTAGAAACTTCAAAATTGCCTTGACGGTGGGGTAAAGTAGAGAGCAAAATGACAATTGAGAGTAAATTCTAGAAATTGATTGGCATTATACACGATTAGGTACACTCGCTAGCAAGTGAGGTACACTCACGAGCAAATGAAAATTGCTTTGACGATTTTCTTTGATGGAGGAAAAGTTTCTAAGGGCCAAGGATATATGTACACGAGTAAATATGATACATGTTATAAGAATTGCTTAGGAAGGTTCTGAGAACTTCCCTCATTGGGTTTATAGTACATACCTTTCAGTGCAGTGCACAAAACTGCAGTACAACACACATCACTATAGTCACTACACTTGACTGTACTGCAGTGCAGCACAATACAGTACATGATAATGAACAGTTCTTAGAACTTTCCCTCTAACTTATCATTTCCTCGACCTGAATGCTATTGAACTGATCTTTGAACCGCTTCGATGTAAGAAGTCAAGATGTCATTAGGTTTGGCGATTTTCTTGATGTAGGAACTTCAAAATTGCCTTGACGGTGGGGTAAAGTAGAGAGCAAAATGACAATTGAGAGTAAATTCTAGAAATTGATTGGCATTATACACGATGAGGTACACTCGCGAGCAAGTGAGGTACACTCACGAGCAAATGAAAATTGCTTTGACGATTTTTTTTTATGGAGGAAAAGTTTATTAGGGCCAAGGATATATGTACACGAGTAAATATCATATTATCATTAGCATTCAGGTCGAGACCTGAATGCTATTGAACTGATCTTTGAACCGCTTCGATGTACGAAATCAAGATGTCATTAGGTTTGGCGATTTTTTTTTTGTAGAAACTTCAAAATTGCCTTGACGGTGGGGAAAAGTAGAGAGCAAAATGATAATTGAGAGTAAATTCTAGAAATTGATTGGCATTATACACGATGAGGTACACTCACGAGCAAATGAAAATTGCTTTGACGATTTTCTTTTACGGAGGAAAAGTTTCTAAAGGCCAAGGATATATGTACACGAGTAAATATGATACATGTTAAAAGAATTGCTTAGGAAGGTTCTGAGAACTTCCCTCATTGGGTTTATAGTACATACCTTTTAGTGCAGTGCACAAAACTGCAGTACAACACACATCACTATAGTCACTACACTTGACTGTACTGCAGTGCAGCACAATACAGTACATGATAATGAACAGTTCTTAGAACTTTCCCTCTAACTTATCATTTCATTCATATTATCATTAGCATTCAGGTCGAGACCTGAATGCTATTGAACTGATCTTTGAACCGCTTCGATGTAAGAAATCAAGATGTCATTAGGTTTGGCGATTTTTTTTTGTAGAAACTTCAAAATTGCCTTTACGTTGGGGTAAAGTAGAGAGCAAAATGAGAATTGAGAGTAAATTCTAGAAATTGATTGGCATTATACACGATGAGGTACACTCGTGAGCAAGTGAGGTACACTCACGAGCAAATGAAAATTGCTTTGACGATTTTCTTTTATGGAGGAAAAGTTTCTAAGGGCCAAGGATATATGTACACGAGTAAATATGATACATGTTATAGCTTAGGAAGGTTCTGAGAACTTCCCTCATTGGGTTTATAGTACATACCTTTCAGTGCAGTGCACAAAACTGCAGTACAACACACATCACTATAGTCACTACACTTGACTGTACTGCAGTGCAGCACAATACAGTACATGATAATGAACAGTTCTTAGAACTTTCCCTCTAACTTATCATTTCCTCGACCTGAATGCTATTGAACTGATCTTTGAACCGCTTCGATGTAAGAAGTCAAGATGTCATTAGGTTTGGCGATTTTCTTGATGTAGGAACTTCAAAATTGCCTTGACGGTGGGGTAAAGTAGAGAGCAAAATGACAATTGAGAGTAAATTCTAGAAATTGATTGGCATTATACACGATGAGGTACACTCGCGAGCAAGTGAGGTACACTCACGAGCAAATGAAAATTGCTTTGACGATTTTTTTTTATGGAGGAAAAGTTTATTAGGGCCAAGGATATATGTACACGAGTAAATATCATATTATCATTAGCATTCAGGTCGAGACCTGAATGCTATTGAACTGATCTTTGAACCGCTTCGATGTAAGAAATCAAGATGTCATTAGGTTTGGCGATTTTTTTTTTGTAGAAACTTCAAAATTGCCTTGACGGTGGGGAAAAGTAGAGAGCAAAATGATAATTGAGAGTAAATTCTAGAAATTGATTGGCATTATACACGATGAGGTACACTCACGAGCAAATGAAAATTGCTTTGACGATTTTCTTTTACGGAGGAAAAGTTTCTAAAGGCCAAGGATATATGTACACGAGTAAATATGATACATGTTATAAGAATTGCTTAGGAAGGTTCTGAGAACTTCCCTCATTGGGTTTATAGTACATACCTTTCAGTGCAGTGCACAAAACTGCAGTACAACACACATCACTATAGTCACTACACTTGACTGTACTGCAGTGCAGCACAATACAGTACATGATAATGAACAGTTCTTAGAACTTTCCCTCTAACTTATCATTTCATTCATATTATCATTAGCATTCAGGTCGAGACCTGAATGCTATTGAACTGATCTTTGAACCGCTTCGATGTAAGAAATCAAGATGTCATTAGGTTTGGCGATTTTTTTTTGTAGAAACTTCAAAATTGCCTTTACGTTGGGGTAAAGTAGAGAGCAAAATGAGAATTGAGAGTAAATTCTAGAAATTGATTGGCATTATACACGATTAGGTACACTCGCTAGCAAGTGAGGTACACTCACGAGCAAATGAAAATTGCTTTGACGATTTTCTTTTATGGAGGAAAAGTTTCTAAGGGCCAAGGATATATGTACACGAGTAAATATGATACATGTTATAAGAATTGCTTAGGAAGGTTCTGAGAACTTCCCTCATTGGGTTTATAGTACATACCTTTTCAGTGCAGTGCACAAAACTGCAGTACAACACACATCACTATAGTCACTACACTTGACTGTACTGCAGTGCAGCACAATACAGTACATGACAATGAATAGTTCTTAGAAGTTTCCCTCTAACTTATCATTTCCTCGACCTGAATGCTATGAACTGATCTTTGAACCGCTTCGATGTAAGAAATCAAGATGTCATTAGGTTTGGCGATTTTCTTGATGTAGGAACTTCAAAATTGCCTTGACGGTGGGGTAAAGTAGAGAGCAAAATGACAATTGAGAGTAAATTCTAGAAATTGATTGGCATTATACACGATGAGGTACACTCGCGAGCAAGTGAGGTACACTCACGAGCAAATGAAAATTGCTTTGACGATTTTCTTTTATGGAGGAAAAGTTTCTAAGGGCCAAGGATATATGTACACGAGTAAATATGATACATGTTATAGCTTAGGAAGGTTCTGAGAACTTCCCTCATTGGGTTTATAGTACATACCTTTCAGTGCAGTGCACAAAACTGCAGTACAACACACATCACTATAGTCACTACACTTGACTGTACTGCAGTGCAGCACAATACAGTACATGATAATGAACAGTTCTTAGAAGTTTCCCTCTAACTTATCATTTCCTCGACCTGAATGCTATTGAACTGATCTTTGAACCGCTTCGATGTAAGAAGTCAAGATGTCATTAGGTTTTGGCGATTTTCTTGATGTAGGAACTTCAAAATTGCCTTGACGGTGGGGTAAAGTAGAGAGCAAAATGACAATTGAGAGTAAATTCTAGAAATTGATTGGCATTATACACGATGAGGTACACTCGCGAGCAAGTGAGGTACACTCACGAGCAAATGAAAATTGCTTTGACGATTTTCTTTTATGGAGGAAAAGTTTCTAAGGGCCAAGGATATATGTACACGAGTAAATATGATACATGTTATAGCTTAGGAAGGTTCTGAGAACTTCCCTCATTGGGTTTATAGTACATACCTTTCAGTGCAGTGCACAAAACTGCAGTACAACACACATCACTATAGTCACTACACTTGACTGTACTGCAGTGCAGCACAATACAGTACATGATAATGAACAGTTCTTAGAAGTTTCCCTCTAACTTATCATTTCCTCGACCTGAATGCTATTGAACTGATCTTTGAACCGCTTCGATGTAAGAAGTCAAGATGTCATTAGGTTTGGCGATTTTCTTGATGTAGGAACTTCAAAATTGCCTTGACGGTGGGGTAAAGTAGAGAGCAAAATGACAATTGAGAGTAAATTCTAGAAATTGATTGGCATTATACACGATGAGGTACACTCGCGAGCAAGTGAGGTACACTCACGAGCAAATGAAAATTGCTTTGACGATTTTCTTTTATGGAGGAAAAGTTTCTAAGGGCCAAGGATATATGTACACGAGTAAATATGATACATGTTATAGCTTAGGAAGGTTCTGAGAACTTCCCTCATTGGGTTTATAGTACATACCTTTCAGTGCAGTGCACAAAACTGCAGTACAACACACATCACTATAGTCACTACACTTGACTGTACTGCAGTGCAGCACAATACAGTACATGATAATGAACAGTTCTTAGAAGTTTCCCTCTAACTTATCATTTCCTCGACCTGAATGCTATTGAACTGATCTTTGAACCGCTTCGATGTAAGAAGTCAAGATGTCATTAGGTTTGGCGATTTTCTTGATGTAGGAACTTCAAAATTGCCTTGACGGTGGGGTAAAGTAGAGAGCAAAATGACAATTGAGAGTAAATTCTAGAAATTGATTGGCATTATACACGATGAGGTACACTCGCGAGCAAGTGAGGTACACTCACGAGCAAATGAAAATTGCTTTGACGATTTTCTTTTATGGAGGAAAAGTTTCTAAGGGCCAAGGATATATGTACACGAGTAAATATGATACATGTTATAGCTTAGGAAGGTTCTGAGAACTTCCCTCATTGGGTTTATAGTACATACCTTTCAGTGCAGTGCACAAAACTGCAGTACAACACACATCACTATAGTCACTACACTTGACTGTACTGCAGTGCAGCACAATACAGTACATGATAATGAACAGTTCTTAGAAGTTTCCCTCTAACTTATCATTTCCTCGACCTGAATGCTATTGAACTGATCTTTGAACCGCTTCGATGTAAGAAGTCAAGATGTCATTAGGTTTGGCGATTTTCTTGATGTAGGAACTTCAAAATTGCCTTGACGGTGGGGTAAAGTAGAGAGCAAAATGACAATTGAGAGTAAATTCTAGAAATTGATTGGCATTATACACGATGAGGTACACTCGCGAGCAAGTGAGGTACACTCACGAGCAAATGAAAATTGCTTTGACGATTTTTTTTTTATGGAGGAAAAGTTTATTAGGGCCAAGGATATATGTACACGAGTAAATATCATATTATCATTAGCATTCAGGTCGAGACCTGAATGCTATTGAACTGATCTTTGAACCGCTTCGATGTACGAAATCAAGATGTCATTAGGTTTGGCGATTTTTTTTTTGTAGAAACTTCAAAATTGCCTTGACGGTGGGGAAAAGTAGAGAGCAAAATGATAATTGAGAGTAAATTCTAGAAATTGATTGGCATTATACACGATGAGGTACACTCACGAGCAAATGAAAATTGCTTTGACGATTTTCTTTTATGGAGGAAAAGTTTCTAAGGGCCAAGGATATATGTACACGAGTAAATATGATACATGTTATAGCTTAGGAAGGTTCTGAGAACTTCCCTCATTGGGTTTATAGTACATACCTTTCAGTGCAGTGCACAAAACTGCAGTACAACACACATCACTATAGTCACTACACTTGACTGTACTGCAGTGCAGCACAATACAGTACATGATAATGAACAGTTCTTAGAACTTTCCCTCTAACTTATCATTTCATTCATATTATCATTAGCATTCAGGTCGAGACCTGAATGCTATTGAACTGATCTTTGAACCGCTTCGATGTAAGAAATCAAGATGTCATTAGGTTTGGCGATTTTTTTTTGTAGAAACTTCAAAATTGCCTTTACGTTGGGGTAAAGTAGAGAGCAAAATGAGAATTGAGAGTAAATTCTAGAAATTGATTGGCATTATACACGATTAGGTACACTCGCTAGCAAGTGAGGTACACTCACGAGCAAATGAAAATTGCTTTGACGATTTTCTTTTATGGAGGAAAAGTTTCTAAGGGCCAAGGATATATGTACACGAGTAAATATGATACATGTTATAAGAATTGCTTAGGAAGGTTCTGAGAACTTCCCTCATTGGGTTTATAGTACATACCTTTCAGTGCAGTGCACAAAACTGCAGTACAACACACATCACTATAGTCACTACACTTGACTGTACTGCAGTGCAGCACAATACAGTACATGACAATGAATAGTTCTTAGAAGTTTCCCTCTAACTTATCATTTCCTCGACCTGAATGCTATTGAACTGATCTTTGAACCGCTTCGATGTAAGAAATCAAGATGTCATTAGGTTTGGCGATTTTCTTGATGTAGGAACTTCAAAATTGCCTTGACGGTGGGGTAAAGTAGAGAGCAAAATGACAATTGAGAGTAAATTCTAGAAATTGATTGGCATTATACACGATGAGGTACACTCGCGAGCAAGTGAGGTACACTCACGAGCAAATGAAAATTGCTTTGACGATTTTCTTTTATGGAGGAAAAGTTTCTAAGGGCCAAGGATATATGTACACGAGTAAATATGATACATGTTATAGCTTAGGAAGGTTCTGAGAACTTCCCTCATTGGGTTTATAGTACATACCTTTCAGTGCAGTGCACAAAACTGCAGTACAACACACATCACTATAGTCACTACACTTGACTGTACTGCAGTGCAGCACAATACAGTACATGATAATGAACAGTTCTTAGAACTTTCCCTCTAACTTATCATTTCCTCGACCTGAATGCTATTGAACTGATCTTTGAACCGCTTCGATGTAAGAAATCAAGATGTCATTAGGTTTGGCGATTTTCTTGATGTAGGAACTTCAAAATTGCCTTGACGGTGGGGTAAAGTAGAGAGCAAAATGACAATTGAGAGTAAATTCTAGAAATTGATTGGCATTATACACGATGAGGTACACTCGCGAGCAAGTGAGGTACACTCACGAGCAAATGAAAATTGCTTTGACGATTTTTTTTTTTGGAGGAAAAGTTTATTAGGGCCAAGGATATATGTACACGAGTAAATATCATATTATCATTAGCATTCAGGTCGAGACCTGAATGCTATTGAACTGATCTTTGAACCGCTTCGATGTAAGAAATCAAGATGTCATTAGGTTTGGCGATTTTTTTTTTGTAGAAACTTCAAAATTGCCTTGACGGTGGGGAAAAGTAGAGAGCAAAATGATAATTGAGAGTAAATTCTAGAAATTGATTGGCATTATACACGATGAGGTACACTCACGAGCAAATGAAAATTGCTTTGACGATTTTCTTTTACGGAGGAAAAGTTTCTAAAGGCCAAGGATATATGTACACGAGTAAATATGATACATGTTATAAGAATTGCTTAGGAAGGTTCTGAGAACTTCCCTCATTGGGTTTATAGTACATACCTTTCAGTGCAGTGCACAAAACTGCAGTACAACACACATCACTATAGTCACTACACTTGACTGTACTGCAGTGCAGCACAATACAGTACATGATAATGAACAGTTCTTAGAACTTTCCCTCTAACTTATCATTTCATTCATATTATCATTAGCATTCAGGTCGAGACCTGAATGCTATTGAACTGATCTTTGAACCGCTTCGATGTAAGAAATCAAGATGTCATTAGGTTTGGCGATTTTTTTTTGTAGAAACTTCAAAATTGCCTTTACGTTGGGGTAAAGTAGAGAGCAAAATGAGAATTGAGAGTAAATTCTAGAAATTGATTGGCATTATACACGATTAGGTACACTCGCTAGCAAGTGAGGTACACTCACGAGCAAATGAAAATTGCTTTGACGATTTTCTTTTATGGAGGAAAAGTTTCTAAGGGCCAAGGATATATGTACACGAGTAAATATGATACATGTTATAAGAATTGCTTAGGAAGGTTCTGAGAACTTCCCTCATTGGGTTTATAGTACATACCTTTCAGTGCAGTGCACAAAACTGCAGTACAACACACATCACTATAGTCACTACACTTGACTGTACTGCAGTGCAGCACAATACAGTACATGACAATGAATAGTTCTTAGAAGTTTCCCTCTAACTTATCATTTCCTCGACCTGAATGCTATTGAACTGATCTTTGAACCGCTTCGATGTAAGAAATCAAGATGTCATTAGGTTTGGCGATTTTCTTGATGTAGGAACTTCAAAATTGCCTTGACGGTGGGGTAAAGTAGAGAGCAAAATGACAATTGAGAGTAAATTCTAGAAATTGATTGGCATTATACACGATGAGGTACACTCGCGAGCAAGTGAGGTACACTCACGAGCAAATGAAAATTGCTTTGACGATTTTCTTTTATGGAGGAAAAGTTTTCTAAGGGCCAAGGATATATGTACACGAGTAAATATGATACATGTTATAGCTTAGGAAGGTTCTGAGAACTTCCCTCATTGGGTTTATAGTACATACCTTTCAGTGCAGTGCACAAAACTGCAGTACAACACACATCACTATAGTCACTACACTTGACTGTACTGCAGTGCAGCACAATACAGTACATGATAATGAACAGTCTTAGAACTTTCCCTCTAACTTATCATTTCCTCGACCTGAATGCTATTGAACTGATCTTTGAACCGCTTCGATGTAAGAAATCAAGATGTCATTAGGTTTGGCGATTTTCTTGATGTAGGAACTTCAAAATTGCCTTGACGGTGGGGTAAAGTAGAGAGCAAAATGACAATTGAGAGTAAATTCTAGAAATTGATTGGCATTATACACGATGAGGTACACTCGCGAGCAAGTGAGGTACACTCACGAGCAAATGAAAATTGCTTTGACGATTTTTTTTTATGGAGGAAAAGTTTATTAGGGCCAAGGATATATGTACACGAGTAAATATCATATTATCATTAGCATTCAGGTCGAGACCTGAATGCTATTGAACTGATCTTTGAACCGCTTCGATGTAAGAAATCAAGATGTCATTAGGTTTGGCGATTTTTTTTTTTGTAGAAACTTCAAAATTGCCTTGACGGTGGGGAAAAGTAGAGAGCAAAATGATAATTGAGAGTAAATTCTAGAAATTGATTGGCATTATACACGATGAGGTACACTCACGAGCAAATGAAAATTGCTTTGACGATTTTCTTTTACGGAGGAAAAGTTTCTAAAGGCCAAGGATATATGTACACGAGTAAATATGATACATGTTATAAGAATTGCTTAGGAAGGTTCTGAGAACTTCCCTCATTGGGTTTATAGTACATACCTTTTAGTGCAGTGCACAAAACTGCAGTACAACACACATCACTATAGTCACTACACTTGACTGTACTGCAGTGCAGCACAATACAGTACATGATAATGAACAGTTCTTAGAACTTTCCCTCTAACTTATCATTTCATTCATATTATCATTAGCATTCAGGTCGAGACCTGAATGCTATTGAACTGATCTTTGAACCGCTTCGATGTAAGAAATCAACATGTCATTAGGTTTGGCGATTTTTTTTTGTAGAAACTTCAAAATTGCCTTTACGTTGGGGGTAAAGTAGAGAGCAAAATGAGAATTGAGAGTAAATTCTAGAAATTGATTGGCATTATACACGATTAGGTACACTCGCTAGCAAGTGAGGTACACTCACGAGCAAATGAAAATTGCTTTGACGATTTTCTTTTATGGAGGAAAAGTTTCTAAGGGCCAAGGATATATGTACACGAGTAAATATGATACATGTTATAAGAATTGCTTAGGAAGGTTCTGAGAACTTCCCTCATTGGGTTTATAGTACATACCTTTCAGTGCAGTGCACAAAACTGCAGTACAACACACATCACTATAGTCACTACACTTGACTGTACTGCAGTGCAGCACAATACAGTACATGACAATGAATAGTTCTTAGAAGTTTCCCTCTAACTTATCATTTCCTCGACCTGAATGCTATTGAACTGATCTTTGAACCGCTTCGATGTAAGAAATCAAGATGTCATTAGGTTTGGCGATTTTCTTGATGTAGGAACTTCAAAATTGCCTTGACGGTGGGGTAAAGTAGAGAGCAAAATGACAATTGAGAGTAAATTCTAGAAATTGATTGGCATTATACACGATGAGGTACACTCGCGAGCAAGTGAGGTACACTCACGAGCAAATGAAAATTGCTTTGACGATTTTCTTTTATGGAGGAAAAGTTTCTAAGGGCCAAGGATATATGTACACGAGTAAATATGATACATGTTATAGCTTAGGAAGGTTCTGAGAACTTCCCTCATTGGGTTTATAGTACATACCTTTCAGTGCAGTGCACAAAACTGCAGTACAACACACATCACTATAGTCACTACACTTGACTGTACTGCAGTGCAGCACAATACAGTACATGATAATGAACAGTTCTTAGAACTTTCCCTCTAACTTATCATTTCCTCGACCTGAATGCTATTGAACTGATCTTTGAACCGCTTCGATGTAAGAAATCAAGATGTCATTAGGTTTGGCGATTTTCTTGATGTAGGAACTTCAAAATTGCCTTGACGGTGGGGTAAAGTAGAGAGCAAAATGACAATTGAGAGTAAATTCTAGAAATTGATTGGCATTATACACGATGAGGTACACTCGCGAGCAAGTGAGGTACACTCACGAGCAAATGAAAATTGCTTTGACGATTTTCTTTTATGGAGGAAAAGTTTCTAAGGGCCAAGGATATATGTACACGAGTAAATATGATACATGTTATAGCTTAGGAAGGTTCTGAGAACTTCCCTCATTGGGTTTATAGTACATACCTTTCAGTGCAGTGCACAAAACTGCAGTACAACACACATCACTATAGTCACTACACTTGACTGTACTGCAGTGCAGCACAATACAGTACATGATAATGAACAGTTCTTAGAACTTTTCCTCTAACTTATCATTTCCTCGACCTGAATGCTATTGAACTGATCTTTGAACCGCTTCGATGTAAGAAGTCAAGATGTCATTAGGTTTGGCGATTTTCTTGATGTAGGAACTTCAAAATTGCCTTGACGGTGGGGTAAAGTAGAGAGCAAAATGACAATTGAGAGTAAATTCTAGAAATTGATTGGCATTATACACGATGAGGTACACTCGCGAGCAAGTGAGGTACACTCACGAGCAAATGAAAATTGCTTTGACGATTTTTTTTTATGGAGGAAAAGTTTATTAGGGCCAAGGATATATGTACACGAGTAAATATCATATTATCATTAGCATTCAGGTCGAGACCTGAATGCTATTGAACTGATCTTTGAACCGCTTCGATGTAAGAAATCAAGATGTCATTAGGTTTGGCGATTTTTTTTTTGTAGAAACTTCAAAATTGCCTTGACGGTGGGGAAAAGTAGAGAGCAAAATGATAATTGAGAGTAAATTCTAGAAATTGATTGGCATTATACACGATGAGGTACACTCACGAGCAAATGAAAATTGCTTTGACGATTTTCTTTTACGGAGGAAAAGTTTCTAAAGGCCAAGGATATATGTACACGAGTAAATATGATACATGTTATAAGAATTGCTTAGGAAGGTTCTGAGAACTTCCCTCATTGGGTTTATAGTACATACCTTTCAGTGCAGTGCACAAAACTGCAGTACAACACACATCACTATAGTCACTACACTTGACTGTACTGCAGTGCAGCACAATACAGTACATGATAATGAACAGTTCTTAGAACTTTCCCTCTAACTTATCATTTCATTCATATTATCATTAGCATTCAGGTCGAGACCTGAATGCTATTGAACTGATCTTTGAACCGCTTCGATGTAAGAAATCAACATGTCATTAGGTTTGGCGATTTTTTTTTGTAGAAACTTCAAAATTGCCTTTACGTTGGGGTAAAGTAGAGAGCAAAATGAGAATTGAGAGTAAATTCTAGAAATTGATTGGCATTATACACGATTAGGTACACCTCGCTAGCAAGTGAGGTACACTCACGAGCAAATGAAAATTGCTTTGACGATTTTCTTTTATGGAGGAAAAGTTTCTAAGGGCCAAGGATATATGTACACGAGTAAATATGATACATGTTATAAGAATTGCTTAGGAAGGTTCTGAGAACTTCCCTCATTGGGTTTATAGTACATACCTTTCAGTGCAGTGCACAAAACTGCAGTACAACACACATCACTATAGTCACTACACTTGACTGTACTGCAGTGCAGCACAATACAGTACATGACAATGAATAGTTCTTAGAAGTTTCCCTCTAACTTATCATTTCCTCGACCTGAATGCTATTGAACTGATCTTTGAACCGCTTCGATGTAAGAAATCAAGATGTCATTAGGTTTGGCGATTTTCTTGATGTAGGAACTTCAAAATTGCCTTGACGGTGGGGTAAAGTAGAGAGCAAAATGACAATTGAGAGTAAATTCTAGAAATTGATTGGCATTATACACGATGAGGTACACTCGCGAGCAAGTGAGGTACACTCACGAGCAAATGAAAATTGCTTTGACGATTTTCTTTTATGGAGGAAAAGTTTCTAAGGGGCCAAGGATATATGTACACGAGTAAATATGATACATGTTATAGCTTAGGAAGGTTCTGAGAACTTCCCTCATTGGGTTTATAGTACATACCTTTCAGTGCAGTGCACAAAACTGCAGTACAACACACATCACTATAGTCACTACACTTGACTGTACTGCAGTGCAGCACAATACAGTACATGATAATGAACAGTCTTAGAACTTTCCCTCTAACTTATCATTTCCTCGACCTGAATGCTATTGAACTGATCTTTGAACCGCTTCGATGTAAGAAATCAAGATGTCATTAGGTTTGGCGATTTTCTTGATGTAGGAACTTCAAAATTGCCTTGACGGTGGGGTAAAGTAGAGAGCAAAATGACAATTGAGAGTAAATTCTAGAAATTGATTGGCATTATACACGATGAGGTACACTCGCGAGCAAGTGAGGTACACTCACGAGCAAATGAAAATTGCTTTGACGATTTTTTTTTATGGAGGAAAAGTTTATTAGGGCCAAGGATATATGTACACGAGTAAATATCATATTATCATTAGCATTCAGGTCGAGACCTGAATGCTATTGAACTGATCTTTGAACCGCTTCGATGTAAGAAATCAAGATGTCATTAGGTTTGGCGATTTTTTTTTTTGTAGAAACTTCAAAATTGCCTTGACGGTGGGGAAAAGTAGAGAGCAAAATGATAATTGAGAGTAAATTCTAGAAATTGATTGGCATTATACACGATGAGGTACACTCACGAGCAAATGAAAATTGCTTTGACGATTTTCTTTTACGGAGGAAAAGTTTCTAAAGGCCAAGGATATATGTACACGAGTAAATATGATACATGTTATAAGAATTGCTTAGGAAGGTTCTGAGAACTTCCCTCATTGGGTTTATAGTACATACCTTTTAGTGCAGTGCACAAAACTGCAGTACAAACACACATCACTATAGTCACTACACTTGACTGTACTGCAGTGCAGCACAATACAGTACATGATAATGAACAGTTCTTAGAACTTTCCCTCTAACTTATCATTTCATTCATATTATCATTAGCATTCAGGTCGAGACCTGAATGCTATTGAACTGATCTTTGAACCGCTTCGATGTAAGAAATCAACATGTCATTAGGTTTGGCGATTTTTTTTTTGTAGAAACTTCAAAATTGCCTTTACGTTGGGGTAAAGTAGAGAGCAAAATGAGAATTGAGAGTAAATTCTAGAAATTGATTGGCATTATACACGATTAGGTACACTCGCTAGCAAGTGAGGTACACTCACGAGCAAATGAAAATTGCTTTGACGATTTTCTTTTATGGAGGAAAAGTTTTCTAAGGGCCAAGGATATATGTACACGAGTAAATATGATACATGTTATAAGAATTGCTTAGGAAGGTTCTGAGAACTTCCCTCATTGGGTTTATAGTACATACCTTTCAGTGCAGTGCACAAAACTGCAGTACAACACACATCACTATAGTCACTACACTTGACTGTACTGCAGTGCAGCACAATACAGTACATGACAATGAATAGTTCTTAGAAGTTTCCCTCTAACTTATCATTTCCTCGACCTGAATGCTATTGAACTGATCTTTGAACCGCTTCGATGTAAGAAATCAAGATGTCATTAGGTTTGGCGATTTTCTTGATGTAGGAACTTCAAAATTGCCTTGACGGTGGGGTAAAGTAGAGAGCAAAATGACAATTGAGAGTAAATTCTAGAAATTGATTGGCATTATACACGATGAGGTACACTCGCGAGCAAGTGAGGTACACTCACGAGCAAATGAAAATTGCTTTGACGATTTTCTTTTATGGAGGAAAAGTTTCTAAAGGGCCAAGGATATATGTACACGAGTAAATATGATACATGTTATAGCTTAGGAAGGTTCTGAGAACTTCCCTCATTGGGTTTATAGTACATACCTTTCAGTGCAGTGCACAAAACTGCAGTACAACACACATCACTATAGTCACTACACTTGACTGTACTGCAGTGCAGCACAATACAGTACATGATAATGAACAGTTCTTAGAACTTTCCCTCTAACTTATCATTTCCTCGACCTGAATGCTATTGAACTGATCTTTGAACCGCTTCGATGTAAGAAATCAAGATGTCATTAGGTTTGGCGATTTTTCTTGATGTAGGAACTTCAAAATTGCCTTGACGGTGGGGTAAAGTAGAGAGCAAAATGACAATTGAGAGTAAATTCTAGAAATTGATTGGCATTATACACGATGAGGTACACTCGCGAGCAAGTGAGGTACACTCACGAGCAAATGAAAATTGCTTTGACGATTTTCTTTTATGGAGGAAAAGTTTCTAAGGGCCAAGGATATATGTACACGAGTAAATATGATACATGTTATAGCTTAGGAAGGTTCTGAGAACTTCCCTCATTGGGTTTATAGTACATACCTTTCAGTGCAGTGCACAAAACTGCAGTACAACACACATCACTATAGTCACTACACTTGACTGTACTGCAGTGCAGCACAATACAGTACATGATAATGAACAGTTCTTAGAACTTTTCCTCTAACTTATCATTTCCTCGACCTGAATGCTATTGAACTGATCTTTGAACCGCTTCGATGTAAGAAGTCAAGATGTCATTAGGTTTGGCGATTTTCTTGATGTAGGAACTTCAAAATTGCCTTGACGGTGGGGTAAAGTAGAGAGCAAAATGACAATTGAGAGTAAATTCTAGAAATTGATTGGCATTATACACGATGAGGTACACTCGCGAGCAAGTGAGGTACACTCACGAGCAAATGAAAATTGCTTTGACGATTTTTTTTTATGGAGGAAAAGTTTATTAGGGCCAAGGATATATGTACACGAGTAAATATCATATTATCATTAGCATTCAGGTCGAGACCTGAATGCTATTGAACTGATCTTTGAACCGCTTCGATGTAAGAAATCAAGATGTCATTAGGTTTGGCGATTTTTTTTTTTGTAGAAACTTCAAAATTGCCTTGACGGTGGGGAAAAGTAGAGAGCAAAATGATAATTGAGAGTAAATTCTAGAAATTGATTGGCATTATACACGATGAGGTACACTCACGAGCAAATGAAAATTGCTTTGACGATTTTCCTTTTACGGAGGAAAAGTTTCTAAAGGCCAAGGATATATGTACACGAGTAAATATGATACATGTTATAAGAATTGCTTAGGAAGGTTCTGAGAACTTCCCTCATTGGGTTTATAGTACATACCTTTCAGTGCAGTGCACAAAACTGCAGTACAACACACATCACTATAGTCACTACACTTGACTGTACTGCAGTGCAGCACAATACAGTACATGATAATGAACAGTTTCTTAGAACTTTCCCTCTAACTTATCATTTCATTCATATTATCATTAGCATTCAGGTCGAGACCTGAATGCTATTGAACTGATCTTTGAAACCGCTTCGATGTAAGAAATCAACATGTCATTAGGTTTGGCGATTTTTTTTGTAGAAACTTCAAAATTGCCTTTACGTTGGGGTAAAGTAGAGAGCAAAATGAGAATTGAGAGTAAATTCTAGAAATTGATTGGCATTATACACGATTAGGTACACTCGCTAGCAAGTGAGGTACACTCACGAGCAAATGAAAATTGCTTTGACGATTTTCTTTTATGGAGGAAAAGTTTCTAAGGGCCAAGGATATATGTACACGAGTAAATATGATACATGTTATAAGAATTGCTTAGGAAGGTTCTGAGAACTTCCCTCATTGGGTTTATAGTACATACCTTTCAGTGCAGTGCACAAAACTGCAGTACAACACACATCACTATAGTCACTACACTTGACTGTACTGCAGTGCAGCACAATACCAGTACATGACAATGAATAGTTCTTAGAAGTTTCCCTCTAACTTATCATTTCCTCGACCTGAATGCTATTGAACTGATCTTTGAACCGCTTCGATGTAAGAAATCAAGATGTCATTAGGTTTGGCGATTTTCTTGAGTGTAGGAACTTCAAAATTGCCTGACGGTGGGGTAAAGTAGAGAGCAAAATGACAATTGAGAGTAAATTCTAGAAATTGATTGGCATTATACACGATGAGGTACACTCGCGAGCAAGTGAGGTACACTCACGAGCAAATGAAAATTGCTTTGACGATTTTCTTTTATGGAGGAAAAGTTTCTAAGGGCCAAGGATATATGTACACGAGTAAATATGATACATGTTATAGCTTAGGAAGGTTCTGAGAACTTCCCTCATTGGGTTTATAGTACATACCTTTCAGTGCAGTGCACAAAACTGCAGTACAACACACATCACTATAGTCACTACACTTGACTGTACTGCAGTGCAGCACAATACAGTACATGATAATGAACAGTTCTTAGAACTTTCCCTCTAACTTATCATTTCCTCGACCTGATGCTATTGAACTGATCTTTGAACCGCTTCGATGTAAGAAGTCAAGATGTCATTAGGTTTGGCGATTTTCTTGATGTAGGAACTCCAAAATTGCCTTGACGGTGGGGTAAAGTAGAGAGCAAAATGACAATTGAGAGTAAATTCTAGAAATTGATTGGCATTATACACGATGAGGTACACTCGCGAGCAAGTGAGGTACACTCACGAGCAAATGAAAATTGCTTTGACGATTTTTTTTTTATGGAGGGAAAAGTTTATTAGGGCCAAGGATATATGTACACGAGTAAATATCATATTATCATTAGCATTCAGGTCGAGACCTGAATGCTATTGAACTGATCTTTGAACCGCTTCGATGTAAGAAATCAAGATGTCATTAGGTTTGGCGATTTTTTTTTTTGTAGAAACTTCAAAATTGCCTTGACGGTGGGGAAAAGTAGAGAGCAAAATGATAATTGAGAGTAAATTCTAGAAATTGATTGGCATTATACACGATGAGGTACACTCACGAGCAAATGAAATTGCTTTGACGATTTTCTTTTACGGAGGAAAGTTTCTAAAGGCCAAGGATATATGTACACGAGTAAATATGATACATGTTATAAGAATTGCTTAGGAAGGTTCTGAGAACTTCCCTCATTGGGTTTATAGTACATACCTTTCAGTGCAGTGCACAAAACTGCAGTACAACACACATCACTATAGTCACTACACTTGACTGTACTGCAGTGCAGCACAATACAGTACATGATAATGAACAGTTCTTAGAACTTTCCCTCTAACTTATCATTTCCTCGACCTGAATGCTATTGAACTGATCTTTGAACCGCTTCGATGTAAGAAATCAAGATGTCATTAGGTTTGGCGATTTTCTTGATGTAGGAACTTCAAAATTGCCTTGACGGTGGGGTAAAGTAGAGAGCAAAATGACAATTGAGAGTAAATTCTAGAAATTGATTGGCATTATACACGATGAGGTACACTCGCGAGCAAGTGAGGTACACTCACGAACAAATGAAAATTGCTTTGACGATTTTCTTTTATGGAGGAAAAGTTTCTAAGGGCCAAGGATATATGTACACGAGTAAATATGATACATGTTATAGCTTAGGAAGGTTCTGAGAACTTCCCTCATTGGGTTTATAGTACATACCTTTCAGTGCAGTGCACAAAACTGCAGTACAACACACATCACTATAGTCACTACACTTGACTGTACTGCAGTGCAGCACAATACAGTACATGACAATGAATAGTTCTTAGAAGTTTCCCTCTAACTTATCATTTCCTCGACCTGAATGCTATTGAACTGATCTTTGAACCGCTTCGATGTAAGAAATCAAGATGTCATTAGGTTTGGCGATTTTCTTGATGTAGGAACTTCAAAATTGCCTTGACGGTGGGGTAAAGTAGAGAGCAAAATGACAATTGAGAGTAAATTCTAGAAATTGATTGGCATTATACACGATGAGGTACACTCGCGAGCAAGTGAGGTACACTCACGAGCAAATGAAAATTGCTTTGACGATTTTCTTTTATGGAGGAAAAGTTTCTAAGGGCCAAGGATATATATGTACACGAGTAAATATGATACATGTTATAGCTTAGGAAGGTTCTGAGAACTTCCCTCATTGGGTTTATAGTACATACCTTTCAGTGCAGTGCACAAAACTGCAAGTACAACACACATCACTATAGTCACTACACTTGGACTGTACTGCAGTGCAGCACAATACAGGTACATGATAATGAAACAGTCTTAGAACTTTCCCTCTAACTTATCATTTCCTCGACCTGAATGCTATTGAACTTGATCTTTGAACCGCTTCGATGTAAGAAATCAAGATGTCATTAGGTTTGGCGATTTTCTTGATGTAGGAACTTCAAAATTGCCTTGACGGTGGGGGTAAAGTAAGAGAGCAAAATGACAATTGAGAGTAAATTTAGAAACTGATTGGCATTATACACGATGAGGTACACTCGCCGAGCAAGTGAGGTACACTCACGAGCAAATGAAAAATTGCTTTGACGATTTTTTTTTTATGGAGGAAAAGTTTATTAGGGCCAAGGATATATGTACACGAGTAAATATCATATTATCATTAGCATTCAGGTCGAGACCTGAATGCTATTGAACTGATCTTTGAACCGCTTCGATGTAAGAAATCAAGATGTCATTAGGTTTGGCGATTTTTTTTTGTAGAAACTTCAAAATTGCCTTGACGGTGGGGAAAAGTAGAGAGCAAAATGATAATTGAGAGTAAATTCTAGAAATTGATTGGCATTATACACGATGAGGTACACTCACGAGCAAATGAAAATTGCTTTGACGATTTTCTTTTATGGAGGAAAAGTTTCTAAGGGCCAAGGATATATGTACACGAGTAAATATGATACATGTTATAAGAATTGCTTAGGAAGGTTCTGAGAACTTCCCTCATTGGGTTTATAGTACATACCTTTCAGTGCAGTGCACAAAACTGCAGTACAACACACATCACTATAGTCACTACACTTGACTGTACTGCAGTGCAGCACAATACAGTACATGATAATGAACAGTTCTTAGAACTTTCCCTCTAACTTATCATTTATCATATTATCATTAGCATTCAGGTCGAGACCTGAATGCTATTGAACTGATCTTTGAACCGCTTCGATGTAAGAAATCAAGATGTCATTAGGTTTGGCGATTTTTTTTTTGTAGAAACTTCAAAATTGCCTTGACGTGGGGTAAAGTAGAGAGCAAAATGACAATTGAGAGTAAATTCTAGAAATTGATTGGCATTATACACGATTAGGTACACTCGCGAGCAAGTGAGGTACACTCACGAGCAAATGAAAATTGCTTTGACGATTTTCTTTTATGGAGGAAAAGTTTCTAAGGGCCAAGGATATATGTACACGAGTAAATATGATACATGTTATAAGAATTGCTTAGGAAGGTTCTGAGAACTTCCCTCATTGGGTTTATAGTACATACCTTTCAGTGCAGTGCACAAAACTGCAGTACAACACACATCACTATAGTCACTACACTTGACTGTACTGCAGTGCAGCACAATACAGTACATGACAATGAACAGTTCTTAGAAGTTTCCCTCTAACTTATCATTTCCTCGACCTGAATGCTATTGAACTGATCTTTGAACCGCTTCGATGTAAGAAATCAAGATGTCATTAGGTTTGGCGATTTTCTTGATGTAGGAACTTCAAAATTGCCTTGACGGTGGGGTAAAGTAGAGAGCAAAATGACAATTGAGAGTAAATTCTAGAAATTGATTGGCATTATACACGATGAGGTACACTCGCGAGCAAGTGAGGTACACTCACGAGCAAATGAAAATTGCTTTGACGATTTTCTTTTATGGAGGAAAAGTTTCTAAGGGCCAAGGATATATGTACACGAGTAAATATGATACATGTTATAGCTTAGGAAGGTTCTGAGAACTTCCCTCATTGGGTTTATAGTACATACCTTTCAGTGCAGTGCACAAAACTGCAGTACAACACACATCACTATAGTCACTACACTTGACTGTACTGCAGTGCAGCACAATACAGTACATGATAATGAACAGTTCTTAGAACTTTCCCTCTAACTTATCATTTCCTCGACCTGAATGCTATTGAACTGATCTTTGAACCGCTTCGATGTAAGAAATCAAGATGTCATTAGGTTTGGCGATTTTCTTGATGTAGGAACTTCAAAATTGCCTTGACGGTGGGGTAAAGTAGAGAGCAAAATGACAATTGAGAGTAAATTCTAGAAATTGATTGGCATTATACACGATGAGGTACACTCGCGAGCAAGTGAGGTACACTCACGAGCAAATGAAAATTGCTTTGACGATTTTCTTTTATGGAGGAAAAGTTTCTAAGGGCCAAGGATATATGTACACGAGTAAATATGATACATGTTATAGCTTAGGAAGGTTCTGAGAACTTCCCTCATTGGGTTTATAGTACATACCTTTCAGTGCAGTGCACAAAACTGCAGTACAACACACATCACTATAGTCACTACACTTGACTGTACTGCAGTGCAGCACAATACAGTACATGATAATGAACAGTTCTTAGAACTTTCCCTCTAACTTATCATTTCCTCGACCTGAATGCTATTGAACTGATCTTTGAACCGCTTCGATGTAAGAAATCAAGATGTCATTAGGTTTGGCGATTTTCTTGATGTAGGAACTTCAAAATTGCCTTGACGGTGGGGTAAAGTAGAGAGCAAAATGACAATTGAGAGTAAATTCTAGAAATTGATTGGCATTATACACGATGAGGTACACTCGCGAGCAAGTGAGGTACACTCACGAGCAAATGAAAATTGCTTTGACGATTTTTTTTTATGGAGGAAAAGTTTATTAGGGCCAAGGATATATGTACACGAGTAAATATCATATTATCATTAGCATTCAGGTCGAGACCTGAATGCTATTGAACTGATCTTTGAACCGCTTCGATGTAAGAAATCAAGATGTCATTAGGTTTGGCGATTTTTTTTTAGTAGAAACTTCAAAATTGCCTTGACGGTGGGGAAAAGTAGAGAGCAAAATGATAATTGAGAGTAAATTCTAGAAATTGATTGGCATTATACACGATGAGGTACACTCACGAGCAAATGAAAATTGCTTTGACGATTTTCTTTTATGGAGGAAAAGTTTCTAAAGGCCAAGGATATATGTACACGAGTAAATATGATACATGTTATAAGAATTGCTTAGGAAGGTTCTGAGAACTTCCCTCATTGGGTTTATAGTACATACCTTTCAGTGCAGTGCACAAAACTGCAGTACAACACACATCACTATAGTCACTACACTTGACTGTACTGCAGTGCAGCACAATACAGTACATGATAATGAACAGTTCTTAGAACTTTCCTCTCTTATCATTTCATTTATTATCATTAGCATTCTCGACCTGAATGCTATTGAACTGATCTTTGAACCGCTTCGATGTAAGAAATCAAGATGTCATTAGGTTTGGCGATTTTTTTTGTAGAAACTTCAAAATTGCCTTTACGTTGGGGTAAAGTAGAGAGCAAAATGACAATTGAGAGTAAATTCTAGAAATTGATTGGCATTATACACGATGAGGTACACTCGCGAGCAAGTGAGGTACACTCACGAGCAAATGAAAATTGCTTTGACGATTTTCTTTTATGGAGGAAAAGTTTCTAAGGGCCAAGGATATATGTACACGAGTAAATATGATACATGTTATAAGAATTGCTTAGGAAGGTTCTGAGAACTTCCCTCATTGGGTTTATAGTACATACCTTTCAGTGCAGTGCACAAAACTGCAGTACAACACACATCACTATAGTCACTACACTTGACTGTACTGCAGTGCAGCACAATACAGTACATGATAATGAATAGTTCTTAGAAGTTTCCCTCTAACTTATCATTTCCTCGACCTGAATGCTATTGAACTGATCTTTGAACCGCTTCGATGTAAGAAATCAAGATGTCATTAGGTTTGGCGATTTTCTTGATGTAGGAACTTCAAAATTGCCTTGACGGTGGGGTAAAGTAGAGAGCAAAATGACAATTGAGAGTAAATTCTAGAAATTGATTGGCATTATACACGATGAGGTACACTCGCGAGCAAGTGAGGTACACTCACGAGCAAATGAAAATTGCTTTGACGATTTTCTTTTATGGAGGAAAAGTTTCTAAGGGCCAAGGATATATGTACACGAGTAAATATGATACATGTTATAGCTTAGGAAGGTTCTGAGAACTTCCCTCATTGGGTTTATAGTACATACCTTTCAGTGCAGTGCACAAAACTGCAGTACAACACACATCACTATAGTCACTACACTTGACTGTACTGCAGTGCAGCACAATACAGTACATGATAATGAACAGTTCTTAGAACTTTCCCTCTAACTTATCATTTCCTCGACCTGAATGCTATTGAACTGATCTTTGAACCGCTTCGATGTAAGAAATCAAGATGTCATTAGGTTTGGCGATTTTCTTGATGTAGGAACTTCAAAATTGCCTTGACGGTGGGGTAAAGTAGAGAGCAAAATGACAATTGAGAGTAAATTCTAGAAATTGATTGGCATTATACACGATGAGGTACACTCGCGAGCAAGTGAGGTACACTCACGAGCAAATGAAAATTGCTTTGACGATTTTTTTTTATGGAGGAAAAGTTTATTAGGGCCAAGGATATATGTACACGAGTAAATATCATATTATCATTAGCATTCAGGTCGAGACCTGAATGCTATTGAACTGATCTTTGAACCGCTTCGATGTAAGAAATCAAGATGTCATTAGGTTTGGCGATTTTTTTTTTGTAGAAACTTCAAAATTGCCTTGACGGTGGGGAAAAGTAGAGAGCAAAATGATAATTGAGAGTAAATTCTAGAAATTGATTGGCATTATACACGATGAGGTACACTCACGAGCAAATGAAAATTGCTTTGACGATTTTCTTTTACGGAGGAAAAGTTTCTAAAGGCCAAGGATATATGTACACGAGTAAATATGATACATGTTATAAGAATTGCTTAGGAAGGTTCTGAGAACTTCCCTCATTGGGTTTATAGTACATACCTTTCAGTGCAGTGCACAAAACTGCAGTACAACACACATCACTATAGTCACTACACTTGACTGTACTGCAGTGCAGCACAATACAGTACATGATAATGAACAGTTCTTAGAACTTTCCCTCTAACTTATCATTTCCTCGACCTGAATGCTATTGAACTGATCTTTGAACCGCTTCGATGTAAGAAATCAAGATGTCATTAGGTTTGGCGATTTTCTTGATGTAGGAACTTCAAAATTGCCTTGACGGTGGGGTAAAGTAGAGAGCAAAATGACAATTGAGAGTAAATTCTAGAAATTGATTGGCATTATACACGATGAGGTACACTCGCGAGCAAGTGAGGTACACTCACGAGCAAATGAAAATTGCTTTGACGATTTTCTTTTATGGAGGAAAAGTTTCTAAGGGCCAAGGATATATGTACACGAGTAAATATGATACATGTTATAGCTTAGGAAGGTTCTGAGAACTTCCCTCATTGGGTTTATAGTACATACCTTTCAGTGCAGTGCACAAAACTGCAGTACAACACACATCACTATAGTCACTACACTTGACTGTACTGCAGTGCAGCACAATACAGTACATGATAATGAACTTAGAAGTTTCCCTCTAACTTATCATTTCCTCGACCTGAATGCTATTGAACTGATCTTTGAACCGCTTCGATGTAAGAAATCAAGATGTCATTAGGTTTGGCGATTTTCTTGATGTAGGAACTTCAAAATTGCCTTGACGGTGGGGTAAAGTAGAGAGCAAAATGACAATTGAGAGTAAATTCTAGAAATTGATTGGCATTATACACGATGAGGTACACTCGCGAGCAAGTGAGGTACACTCACGAGCAAATGAAAATTGCTTTGACGATTTTCTTTTATGGAGGAAAAGTTTCTAAGGGCCAAGGATATATGTACACGAGTAAATATGATACATGTTATAGCTTAGGAAGGTTCTGAGAACTTCCCTCATTGGGTTTATAGTACATACCTTTCAGTGCAGTGCACAAAACTGCAGTACAACACACATCACTATAGTCACTACACTTGACTGTACTGCAGTGCAGCACAATACAGTACATGATAATGAACAGTTCTTAGAACTTTCCCTCTAACTTACATTTCATCATTATCATTAGCATTCCTCGACCTGAATGCTATTGAACTGATCTTTGAACCGCTTCGATGTAAGAAATCAAGATGTCATTAGGTTTGGCGATTTTTTTTTTGTAGAAACTTCAAAATTGCCTTGACGGTGGGGTAAAGTAGAGAGCAAAATGACAATTGAGAGTAAATTCTAGAAATTGATTGGCATTATACACGATGAGGTACACTCGCGAGCAAGTGAGGTACACTCACGAGCAAATGAAAATTGCTTTGACGATTTTCTTTTATGGAGGAAAAGTTTCTAAGGGCCAAGGATATATGTACACGAGTAAATATGATACATGTTATAAGAATTGCTTAGGAAGGTTCTGAGAACTTCCCTCATTGGGTTTATAGTACATACCTTTCAGTGCAGTGCACAAAACTGCAGTACAACACACATCACTATAGTCACTACACTTGACTGTACTGCAGTGCAGCACAATACAGTACATGATAATGAACAGTTCTTAGAAGTTTCCCTCTAACTTATCATTTCCTCGACCTGAATGCTATTGAACTGATCTTTGAACCGCTTCGATGTAAGAAATCAAGATGTCATTAGGTTTGGCGATTTTCTTGATGTAGGAACTTCAAAATTGCCTTGACGGTGGGGTAAAGTAGAGAGCAAAATGACAATTGAGAGTAAATTCTAGAAATTGATTGGCATTATACACGATGAGGTACACTCGCGAGCAAGTGAGGTACACTCACGAGCAAATGAAAATTGCTTTGACGATTTTCTTTTATGGAGGAAAAGTTTCTAAGGGCCAAGGATATATGTACACGAGTAAATATGATACATGTTATAGCTTAGGAAGGTTCTGAGAACTTCCCTCATTGGGTTTATAGTACATACCTTTCAGTGCAGTGCACAAAACTGCAGTACAACACACATCACTATAGTCACTACACTTGACTGTACTGCAGTGCAGCACAATACAGTACATGATAATGAACAGTTCTTAGAAGTTTCCCTCTAACTTATCATTTCCTCGACCTGAATGCTATTGAACTGATCTTTGAACCGCTTCGATGTAAGAAATCAAGATGTCATTAGGTTTGGCGATTTTCTTGATGTAGGAACTTCAAAATTGCCTTGACGGTGGGGTAAAGTAGAGAGCAAAATGACAATTGAGAGTAAATTCTAGAAATTGATTGGCATTATACACGATGAGGTACACTCGCGAGCAAGTGAGGTACACTCACGAGCAAATGAAAATTGCTTTGACGATTTTCTTTTATGGAGGAAAAGTTTCTAAGGGCCAAGGATATATGTACACGAGTAAATATGATACATGTTATAGCTTAGGAAGGTTCTGAGAACTTCCCTCATTGGGTTTATAGTACATACCTTTCAGTGCAGTGCACAAAACTGCAGTACAACACACATCACTATAGTCACTACACTTGACTGTACTGCAGTGCAGCACAATACAGTACATGATAATGAACATAGAACTTTCCCTCTAACTTATCATTTCCTCGACCTGAATGCTATTGAACTGATCTTTGAACCGCTTCGATGTAAGAAATCAAGATGTCATTAGGTTTGGCGATTTTCTTGATGTAGGAACTTCAAAATTGCCTTGACGGTGGGGTAAAGTAGAGAGCAAAATGACAATTGAGAGTAAATTCTAGAAATTGATTGGCATTATACACGATGAGGTACACTCGCGAGCAAGTGAGGTACACTCACGAGCAAATGAAAATTGCTTTGACGATTTTCTTTTATGGAGGAAAAGTTTCTAAGGGCCAAGGATATATGTACACGAGTAAATATGATACATGTTATAGCTTAGGAAGGTTCTGAGAACTTCCCTCATTGGGTTTATAGTACATACCTTTCAGTGCAGTGCACAAAACTGCAGTACAACACACATCACTATAGTCACTACACTTGACTGTACTGCAGTGCAGCACAATACAGTACATGATAATGAACAGTTCTTAGAAGTTTCCCTCTAACTTATCATTTCCTCGACCTGAATGCTATTGAACTGATCTTTGAACCGCTTCGATGTAAGAAATCAAGATGTCATTAGGTTTGGCGATTTTCTTGATGTAGGAACTTCAAAATTGCCTTGACGGTGGGGTAAAGTAGAGAGCAAAATGACAATTGAGAGTAAATTCTAGAAATTGATTGGCATTATACACGATGAGGTACACTCGCGAGCAAGTGAGGTACACTCACGAGCAAATGAAAATTGCTTTGACGATTTTCTTTTATGGAGGAAAAGTTTCTAAGGGCCAAGGATATATGTACACGAGTAAATATGATACATGTTATAGCTTAGGAAGGTTCTGAGAACTTCCCTCATTGGGTTTATAGTACATACCTTTCAGTGCAGTGCACAAAACTGCAGTACAACACACATCACTATAGTCACTACACTTGACTGTACTGCAGTGCAGCACAATACAGTACATGATAATGAACAGTCTTAGAACTTTCCCTCTAACTTATCATTTCCTCGACCTGAATGCTATTGAACTGATCTTTGAACCGCTTCGATGTAAGAAATCAAGATGTCATGATAATGAACAGTCTTAGAACTTTCCCTCTAACTTATCATTTCCTCGACCTGAATGCTATTGAACTGATCTTTGAACCGCTTCGATGTAAGAAATCAAGATGTCATTAGGTTTGGCGATTTTCTTTTGTAAAAACTTCAAAATTGCCTTTACGTTGGGGTAAAGTAGAGAGCAAAATGAGAATTGAGAGTAAATTCTAGAAATTGATTGGCATTATACACGATTAGGTACACTCGCTAGCAAGTGAGGTACACTCACGAGCAAATGAAAATTGCTTTGACGATTTTCTTTTATGGAGGAAAAGTTTCTAAGGTCCAAGGATATATGTACACGAGTAAATATGATACATGTTATAGCTTAGGAAGGTTCTGAGAACTTCCCTCATTGGGTTTATAGTACATACCTTTCAGTGCAGTGCACAAAACTGCAGTACAACACACATCACTATAGTCACTACACTTGACTGTACTGCAGTGCAGCACAATACAGTACATGATAATGAACACTTAGAAGTTTCCCTCTAACTTATCATTTCCTCGACCTGAATGCTATTGAACTGATCTTTGAACCGCTTCGATGTAAGAAATCAAGATGTCATTAGGTTTGGCGATTTTCTTGATGTAGGAACTTCAAAATTGCCTTGACGGTGGGGTAAAGTAGAGAGCAAAATGACAATTGAGAGTAAATTCTAGAAATTGATTGGCATTATACACGATGAGGTACACTCGCGAGCAAGTGAGGTACACTCACGAGCAAATGAAAATTGCTTTGACGATTTTCTTTTATGGAGGAAAAGTTTCTAAGGGCCAAGGATATATGTACACGAGTAAATATGATACATGTTATAGCTTAGGAAGGTTCTGAGAACTTCCCTCATTGGGTTTATAGTACATACCTTTCAGTGCAGTGCACAAAACTGCAGTACAACACACATCACTATAGTCACTACACTTGACTGTACTGCAGTGCAGCACAATACAGTACATGATAATGAACAGTTCTTAGAACTTTCCCTCTAACTTATCATTTCCTCGACCTGAATGCTATTGAACTGATCTTTGAACCGCTTCGATGTAAGAAATCAAGATGTCATTAGGTTTGGCGATTTTCTTGATGTAGGAACTTCAAAATTGCCTTGACGGTGGGGTAAAGTAGAGAGCAAAATGACAATTGAGAGTAAATTCTAGAAATTGATTGGCATTATACACGATGAGGTACACTCGCGAGCAAGTGAGGTACACTCACGAGCAAATGAAAATTGCTTTGACGATTTTCTTTTATGGAGGAAAAGTTTCTAAGGGCCAAGGATATATGTACACGAGTAAATATGATACATGTTATATTGCTTAGGAAGGTTCTGAGAACTTCCCTCATTGGGTTTATAGTACATACCTTTCAGTGCAGTGCACAAAACTGCAGTACAACACACATCACTATAGTCACTACACTTGACTGTACTGCAGTGCAGCACAATACAGTACATGATAATGAACAGTTCTTAGAACTTTCCCTCTAATCTTATCATCATTCAGGTCGAGACCTGAATGCTATTGAACTGATCTTTGAACCGCTTCGATGTAAGAAATCAAGATGTCATTAGGTTTGGCGATTTTTTTTTGTAGAAACTTCAAAATTGCCTTGACGGTGGGGTAAAGTAGAGAGCAAAATGAGAATTGAGAGTAAATTCTAGAAATTGATTGGCATTATACACGATGAGGTACACTCGCGAGCAAGTGAGGTACACTCACGAGCAAATGAAAATTGCTTTGACGATTTTCTTTTATGGAGGAAAAGTTTCTAAGGGCCAAGGATATATGTACACGAGTAAATATGATACATGTTATAAGAATTGCTTAGGAAGGTTCTGAGAACTTCCCTCATTGGGTTTATAGTACATACCTTTCAGTGCAGTGCACAAAACTGCAGTACAACACACATCACTATAGTCACTACACTTGACTGTACTGCAGTGCAGCACAATACAGTACATGATAATGAACAGTTCTTAGAAGTTTCCCTCTAACTTATCATTTCCTCGACCTGAATGCTATTGAACTGATCTTTGAACCGCTTCGATGTAAGAAATCAAGATGTCATTAGGTTTGGCGATTTTCTTGATGTAGGAACTTCAAAATTGCCTTGACGGTGGGGTAAAGTAGAGAGCAAAATGACAATTGAGAGTAAATTCTAGAAATTGATTGGCATTATACACGATGAGGTACACTCGCGAGCAAGTGAGGTACACTCACGAGCAAATGAAAATTGCTTTGACGATTTTCTTTTATGGAGGAAAAGTTTCTAAGGGCCAAGGATATATGTACACGAGTAAATATGATACATGTTATAGCTTAGGAAGGTTCTGAGAACTTCCCTCATTGGGTTTATAGTACATACCTTTCAGTGCAGTGCACAAAACTGCAGTACAACACACATCACTATAGTCACTACACTTGACTGTACTGCAGTGCAGCACAATACAGTACATGACAATGATAGTTCTTAGAAGTTTCCCTCTAACTTATCATTTCCTCGACCTGAATGCTATTGAACTGATCTTTGAACCGCTTCGATGTAAGAAATCAAGATGTCATTAGGTTTGGCGATTTTCTTGATGTAGGAACTTCAAAATTGCCTTGACGGTGGGGTAAAGTAGAGAGCAAAATGACAATTGAGAGTAAATTCTAGAAATTGATTGGCATTATACACGATGAGGTACACTCGCGAGCAAGTGAGGTACACTCACGAGCAAATGAAAATTGCTTTGACGATTTTCTTTTATGGAGGAAAAGTTTCTAAGGGCCAAGGATATATGTACACGAGTAAATATGATACATGTTATAAGAATTGCTTAGGAAGGTTCTGAGAACTTCCCTCATTGGGTTTATAGTACATACCTTTCAGTGCAGTGCACAAAACTGCAGTACAACACACATCACTATAGTCACTACACTTGACTGTACTGCAGTGCAGCACAATACAGTACATGATAATGAACAGTTCTTAGAAGTTTCCCTCTAACTTATCATTTCCTCGACCTGAATGCTATTGAACTGATCTTTGAACCGCTTCGATGTAAGAAATCAAGATGTCATTAGGTTTGGCGATTTTCTTGATGTAGGAACTTCAAAATTGCCTTGACGGTGGGGTAAAGTAGAGAGCAAAATGACAATTGAGAGTAAATTCTAGAAATTGATTGGCATTATACACGATGAGGTACACTCGCGAGCAAGTGAGGTACACTCACGAGCAAATGAAAATTGCTTTGACGATTTTTTTTTATGGAGGAAAAGTTTATTAGGGCCAAGGATATATGTACACGAGTAAATATCATATTATCATTAGCATTCAGGTCGAGACCTGAATGCTATTGAACTGATCTTTGAACCGCTTCGATGTAAGATATCAAGATGTCATTAGGTTTGGCGATTTTTTTTTTGTAGAAACTTCAAAATTGCCTTGACGGTGGGGTAAAGTAGAGAGCAAAATGATAATTGAGAGTAAATTCTAGAAATTGATTGGCATTATACACGATGAGGTACACTCACGAGCAAATGAAAATTGCTTTGACGATTTTCTTTTATGGAGGAAAAGTTTCTAAAGGCCAAGGATATATGTACACGAGTAAATATGATACATGTTATAAGAATTGCTTAGGAAGGTTCTGAGAACTTCCCTCATTGGGTTTATAGTACATACCTTTCAGTGCAGTGCACAAAACTGCAGTACAACACACATCACTATAGTCACTACACTTGACTGTACTGCAGTGCAGCACAATACAGTACATGATAATGAACAGTTCTTAGAACTTTCCCTCTAACTTATCATTTCCTCGACCTGAATGCTATTGAACTGATCTTTGAACCGCTTCGATGTAAGAAATCAAGATGTCATTAGGTTTGGCGATTTTCTTGATGTAGGAACTTCAAAATTGCCTTGACGGTGGGGTAAAGTAGAGAGCAAAATGACAATTGAGAGTAAATTCTAGAAATTGATTGGCATTATACACGATGAGGTACACTCGCGAGCAAGTGAGGTACACTCACGAGCAAATGAAAATTGCTTTGACGATTTTCTTTTATGGAGGAAAAGTTTCTAAGGGCCAAGGATATATGTACACGAGTAAATATGATACATGTTATAGCTTAGGAAGGTTCTGAGAACTTCCCTCATTGGGTTTATAGTACATACCTTTCAGTGCAGTGCACAAAACTGCAGTACAACACACATCACTATAGTCACTACACTTGACTGTACTGCAGTGCAGCACAATACAGTACATGATAATGAACAGTTCTTAGAAGTTTCCCTCTAACTTATCATTTCCTCGACCTGAATGCTATTGAACTGATCTTTGAACCGCTTCGATGTAAGAAATCAAGATGTCATTAGGTTTGGCGATTTTTTGATGTAGGAACTTCAAAATTGCCTTGACGGTGGGGTAAAGTAGAGAGCAAAATGACAATTGAGAGTAAATTCTAGAAATTGATTGGCATTATACACGATGAGGTACACTCGCGAGCAAGTGAGGTACACTCACGAGCAAATGAAAATTGCTTTGACGATTTTCTTTTATGGAGGAAAAGTTTCTAAGGGCCAAGGATATATGTACACGAGTAAATATGATACATGTTATAGCTTAGGAAGGTTCTGAGAACTTCCCTCATTGGGTTTATAGTACATACCTTTCAGTGCAGTGCACAAAACTGCAGTACAACACACATCACTATAGTCACTACACTTGACTGTACTGCAGTGCAGCACAATACAGTACATGATAATGAACAGTTCTTAGAACTTTCCCTCTAACTTATCATTTCCTCGACCTGAATGCTATTGAACTGATCTTTGAACCGCTTCGATGTAAGAAATCAAGATGTCATTAGGTTTGGCGATTTTCTTGATGTAGGAACTTCAAAATTGCCTTGACGGTGGGGTAAAGTAGAGAGCAAAATGACAATTGAGAGTAAATTCTAGAAATTGATTGGCATTATACACGATGAGGTACACTCGCGAGCAAGTGAGGTACACTCACGAGCAAATGAAAATTGCTTTGACGATTTTCTTTTATGGAGGAAAAGTTTCTAAGGGCCAAGGATATATGTACACGAGTAAATATGATACATGTTATAGCTTAGGAAGGTTCTGAGAACTTCCTCATTGGGTTTATAGTACATACCTTTCAGTGCAGTGCACAAAACTGCAGTACAACACACATCACTATAGTCACTACACTTGACTGTACTGCAGTGCAGCACAATACAGTACATGATAATGAACAGTTCTTAGAACTTTCCCTCTAACTTATCATTTCCTCGACCTGAATGCTATTGAACTGATCTTTGAACCGCTTCGATGTAAGAAATCAAGATGTCATTAGGTTTGGCGATTTTCTTGATGTAGGAACTTCAAAATTGCCTTGACGGTGGGGTAAAGTAGAGAGCAAAATGACAATTGAGAGTAAATTCTAGAAATTGATTGGCATTATACACGATGAGGTACACTCGCGAGCAAGTGAGGTACACTCACGAGCAAATGAAAATTGCTTTGACGATTTTCTTTTATGGAGGAAAAGTTTCTAAGGGCCAAGGATATATGTACACGAGTAAATATGATACATGTTATAGCTTAGGAAGGTTCTGAGAACTTCCCTCATTGGGTTTATAGTACATACCTTTCAGTGCAGTGCACAAAACTGCAGTACAACACACATCACTATAGTCACTACACTTGACTGTACTGCAGTGCAGCACAATACAGTACATGATAATGAACAGTTCTTAGAACTTTCCCTCTAACTTATCATTTCCTCGACCTGAATGCTATTGAACTGATCTTTGAACCGCTTCGATGTAAGAAATCAAGATGTCATTAGGTTTGGCGATTTTCTTGATGTAGGAACTTCAAAATTGCCTTGACGGTGGGGTAAAGTAGAGAGCAAAATGACAATTGAGAGTAAATTCAAGAAATTGATTGGCATTATACACGATGAGGTACACTCGCGAGCAAGTGAAAATTGCTTTGACGATTTTCTTTTACGGAGGAAAAGTTTCTAAAGGCCAAATAGGATTATGTCGACGAGTAAATATATGAACACGATGTAAGAATGAATTGATGTTATGAGGTTTGGAAGGTTCTGAGAACTTCCTCATTGGGTTTATAGTTTTAATTTCAGTGAGTGCAAAAAACTGCAGTACAACACACATCACTATAGGCACTACACTTGACTGACTACAGTGCAGCAAATCAGTACACTTACAGAAAATGAAAATTCTTTAAGTTATTAGCATTTCAGGTCGAGACCTGAATGCTATTGAACTGATCTTTGAACCGCTTCGATGTAAGAAATCAAGATGTCATTAGGTTTGGCGATTTTTTGATGTAGGAACTTCAAAATTGCCTTGACGGTGGGGTAAAGTAGAGAGCAAAATGACAATTGAGAGTAAATTCTAGAAATTGATTGGCATTATACACGATGAGAGTTACACTCACGAGCAAATGAAAATTGCTTTGACGATTTTCTTTTATGGAGGAAAAGTTTCTAAGGGCCAAGGATATATGTACACGAGTAAATATGATACATGTTATAAGAATTGCTTAGGAAGGTTCTGAGAACTTCCCTCATTGGGTTTATAGTACATACCTTTCAGTGCAGTGCACAAAACTGCAGTACAACACACATCACTATAGTCACTACACTTGACTGTACTGCAGTGCAGCACAATACAGTACATGATAATGAACAGTTCTTAGAATTTCCCTCTAACTTATCATTTCCTCGACCTGAATGCTATTGAACTGATCTTTGAACCGCTTCGATGTAAGAAATCAAGATGTCATTAGGTTTGGCGATTTTCTTGTAGGAACTTCAAAATTGCCTTGACGGTGGGGTAAAGTAGAGAGCAAAATGACAATTGAGAGTAAATTCTAGAAATTGATTGGCATTATACACGATGAGGTACACTCGCGAGCAAGTGAGGTACACTCACGAGCAAATGAAAATTGCTTTGACGATTTTCTTTTATGGAGGAAAAGTTTCTAAGGGCCAAGGATATATGTACACGAGTAAATATGATACATGTTAATAGCTTAGGAAGGTTCTGAGAACTTCCCTCATTGGGTTTATAGTACATACCTTTCAGTGCAGTGCACAAAACTGCAGTACAACACACATCACTATAGTCACTACACTTGACTGTACTGCAGTGCAGCACACAATACAGTACATGATAATGAACAGTTCTTAGAAGTTTCCCTCTAACTTATCATTTCCTCGACCTGAATGCTATTGAACTGATCTTTGAACCGCTTCGATGTAAGAAATCAAGATGTCATTAGGTTTGGCGATTTTCTTGATGTAGGAACTTCAAAATTGCCTTGACGGTGGGGTAAAGTAGAGAGCAAAATGACAATTGAGAGTAAATTCTAGAAATTGATTGGCATTATACACGATGAGGTACACTCGCGAGCAAGTGAGGTACACTCACGAGCAAATGAAAATTGCTTTGACGATTTTCTTTTATGGAGGAAAAGTTTCTAAGGGCCAAGGATATATGTACACGAGTAAATATGATACATGTTATAGCTTAGGAAGGTTCTGAGAACTTCCCTCATTGGGTTTATAGTACATACCTTTCAGTGCAGTGCACAAAACTGCAGTACAACACACATCACTATAGTCACTACACTTGACTGTACTGCAGTGCAGCACAATACAGTACATGATAATGAACAGTTCTTAGAAGTTTCCCTCTAACTTATCATTTCCTCGACCTGAATGCTATTGAACTGATCTTTGAACCGCTTCGATGTAAGAAATCAAGATGTCATTAGGTTTGGCGATTTTCTTGATGTAGGAACTTCAAAATTGCCTTGACGGTGGGGTAAAGTAGAGAGCAAAATGAGAATTGAGAGTAAATTCTAGAAATTGATTGGCATTATACACGATGAGGTACACTCGCGAGCAAGTGAGGTACACTCACGAGCAAATGAAAATTGCTTTGACGATTTTTTTTTATGGAGGAAAAGTTTATTAGGGCCAAGGATATATGTACACGAGTAAATATCATATTATCATTAGCATTCAGGTCGAGACCTGAATGCTATTGAACTGATCTTTGAACCGCTTCGATGTAAGAAATCAAGATGTCATTAGGTTGGCGATTTTTTTTTTGTGTAGAAACTTCAAAATTGCCTTGACGGTGGGGAAAAGTAGAGAGCAAAATGATAATTGAGAGTAAATTCTAGAAATTGATTGGCATTATACACGATGAGGTACACTCGCGAGCAAGTGAGGTACACTCACGAGCAAATGAAAATTGCTTTGACGATTTTCTTTTATGGAGGAAAAGTTTCTAAGGGCCAAGGATATATGTACACGAGTAAATATGATACATGTTATAGAATTGCTTAGGAAGGTTCTGAGAACTTCCCTCATTGGGTTTATAGTACATACCTTTCAGTGCAGTGCACAAAACTGCAGTACAACACACATCACTATAGTCACTACACTTGACTGTACTGCAGTGCAGCACAATACAGTACATGATAATGAACAGTTCTTAGAACTTTCCCTCTAACTTATCATTTCCTCGACCTGAATGCTATTGAACTGATCTTTGAACCGCTTCGATGTAAGAAGTCAAGATGTCATTAGGTTTGGCGATTTTTTGATGTAGGAACTTCAAAATTGCCTTGACGGTGGGGTAAAGTAGAGAGCAAAATGACAATTGAGAGTAAATTCTAGAAATTGATTGGCATTATACACGATGAGGTACACTCGCGAGCAAGTGAGGTACACTCACGAGCAAATGAAAATTGCTTTGACGATTTTCTTTTATGGAGGAAAAGTTTCTAAGGGCCAAGGATATATGTACACGAGTAAATATGATACATGTTATAAGAATTGCTTAGGAAGGTTCTGAGAACTTCCCTCATTGGGTTTATAGTACATACCTTTCAGTGCAGTGCACAAAACTGCAGTACAACACACATCACTATAGTCACTACACTTGACTGTACTGCAGTGCAGCACAATACAGTACATGATAATGAACAGTTCTTAGAAGTTTCCCTCTAACTTATCATTTCCTCGACCTGAATGCTATTGAACTGATCTTTGAACCGCTTCGATGTAAGAAGTCAAGATGTCATTAGGTTTGGCGATTTTCTTGATGTAGGAACTTCAAAATTGCCTTGACGGTGGGGTAAAGTAGAGAGCAAAATGACAATTGAGAGTAAATTCTAGAAATTGATTGGCATTATACACGATGAGGTACACTCGCGAGCAAGTGAGGTACACTCACGAGCAAATGAAAATTGCTTTGACGATTTTCTTTTATGGAGGAAAAGTTTCTAAGGGCCAAGGATATATGTACACGAGTAAATATGATACATGTTATAGCTTAGGAAGGTTCTGAGAACTTCCCTCATTGGGTTTATAGTACATACCTTTCAGTGCAGTGCACAAAACTGCAGTACAACACACATCACTATAGTCACTACACTTGACTGTACTGCAGTGCAGCACAATACAGTACATGATAATGAACAGTTCTTAGAAGTTTCCCTCTAACTTATCATTTCCTCGACCTGAATGCTATTGAACTGATCTTTGAACCGCTTCGATGTAAGAAATCAAGATGTCATTAGGTTTGGCGATTTTCTTGATGTAGGAACTTCAAAATTGCCTTGACGGTGGGGTAAAGTAGAGAGCAAAATGACAATTGAGAGTAAATTCTAGAAATTGATTGGCATTATACACGATGAGGTACACTCGCGAGCAAGTGAGGTACACTCACGAGCAAATGAAAATTGCTTTGACGATTTTCTTTTATGGAGGAAAAGTTTCTAAGGGCCAAGGATATATGTACACGAGTAAATATGATACATGTTATAGCTTAGGAAGGTTCTGAGAACTTCCCTCATTGGGTTTATAGTACATACCTTTCAGTGCAGTGCACAAAACTGCAGTACAACACACATCACTATAGTCACTACACTTGACTGTACTGCAGTGCAGCACAATACAGTACATGATAATGAACAGTTCTTAGAAGTTTCCCTCTAACTTATCATTTCCTCGACCTGAATGCTATTGAACTGATCTTTGAACCGCTTCGATGTAAGAAATCAAGATGTCATTAGGTTTGGCGATTTTCTTGATGTAGGAACTTCAAAATTGCCTTGACGGTGGGGTAAAGTAGAGAGCAAAATGACAATTGAGAGTAAATTCTAGAAATTGATTGGCATTATACACGATGAGGTACACTCGCTAGCAAGTGAGGTACACTCACGAGCAAATGAAAATTGCTTTGACGATTTTCTTTTATGGAGGAAAAGTTTCTAAGGGCCAAGGATATATGTACACGAGTAAATATGATACATGTTATAGCTTAGGAAGGTTCTGAGAACTTCCCTCATTGGGTTTATAGTACATACCTTTCAGTGCAGTGCACAAAACTGCAGTACAACACACATCACTATAGTCACTACACTTGACTGTACTGCAGTGCAGCACAATACAGTACATGATAATGAACAGTTCTTAGAAGTTTCCCTCTAACTTATCATTTCCTCGACCTGAATGCTATTGAACTGATCTTTGAACCGCTTCGATGTAAGAAATCAAGATGTCATTAGGTTTGGCGATTTTCTTGATGTAGGAACTTCAAAATTGCCTTGACGGTGGGGTAAAGTAGAGAGCAAAATGACAATTGAGAGTAAATTCTAGAAATTGATTGGCATTATACACGATGAGGTACACTCGCGAGCAAGTGAGGTACACTCACGAGCAAATGAAAATTGCTTTGACGATTTTTTTTTATGGAGGAAAAGTTTATTAGGGCCAAGGATATATGTACACGAGTAAATATCATATTATCATTAGCATTCAGGTCGAGACCTGAATGCTATTGAACTGATCTTTGAACCGCTTCGATGTAAGAAATCAAGATGTCATTAGGTTTGGCGATTTTTTTTTTGTAGAAACTTCAAAATTGCCTTGACGGTGGGGAAAAGTAGAGAGCAAAATGATAATTGAGAGTAAATTCTAGAAATTGATTGGCATTATACACGATGAGGTACACTCGCGAGCAAGTGAGGTACACTCACGAGCAAATGAAAATTGCTTTGACGATTTTTTTTATGGAGGAAAAGTTTCTAAGGGCCAAGGATATATGTACACGAGTAAATATGATACATGTTATAAGAATTGCTTAGGAAGGTTCTGAGAACTTCCCTCATTGGGTTTATAGTACATACCTTTCAGTGCAGTGCACAAAACTGCAGTACAACACACATCACTATAGTCACTACACTTGACTGTACTGCAGTGCAGCACAATACAGTACATGATAATGAACAGTTCTTAGAACTTTCCCTCTAACTTATCATTTCCTCGACCTGAATGCTATTGAACTGATCTTTGAACCGCTTCGATGTAAGAAATCAAGATGTCATTAGGTTTGGCGATTTTCTTGATGTAGGAACTTCAAAATTGCCTTGACGGTGGGGTAAAGTAGAGAGCAAAATGACAATTGAGAGTAAATTCTAGAAATTGATTGGCATTATACACGATGAGGTACACTCGCGAGCAAGTGAGGTACACTCACGAGCAAATGAAAATTGCTTTGACGATTTTCTTTTATGGAGGAAAAGTTTCTAAGGGCCAAGGATATATGTACACGAGTAAATATGATACATGTTATAGCTTAGGAAGGTTCTGAGAACTTCCCTCATTGGGTTTATAGTACATACCTTTCAGTGCAGTGCACAAAACTGCAGTACAACACACATCACTATAGTCACTACACTTGACTGTACTGCAGTGCAGCACAATACAGTACATGATAATGAACAGTTCTTAGAAGTTTCCCTCTAACTTATCATTTCCTCGACCTGAATGCTATTGAACTGATCTTTGAACCGCTTCGATGTAAGAAATCAAGATGTCATTAGGTTTGGCGATTTTCTTGATGTAGGAACTTCAAAATTGCCTTGACGGTGGGGTAAAGTAGAGAGCAAATGACAATTGAGAGTAAATTCTAGGAATTCGATTGGCATATCACGATGAGGTACACTCGCGAGCAAGTGAGGTACACATCACGAGCAAATGAAAATTGCTTTGACGATTTTTCTTTTATGGAGGAAACAGTTTCTAAGGGCCAAGGATTATATGTACACGAGTAAATATGATACATGTTATAGCTTAGGAAGGTTCTGAGAACTTCCCTCATTGGGTTTATAGTACATAACCTTCAGTGCAGTGCACAAAACTGCAGTACAACACACATCACTATAGTCACTACACTTGACTGTACTGCAGTGCAGCACAATACAGTACATGATAATGAACAGTTCTTAGAACTTTCCCTCTCTAACTTATCATTTCCTCGACCTGAATGCTATTGAAACTGATCTTGAACGCTTCGATGTAAGAAATCAAGATGTCATTAGGTTTGGCGATTTTCTTGATGTAGGAACTTCAAAATTGCCTTGACGGTGGGTTAAAGTAGAGAGCAAAATGACAATTGAGAGTAAATTCTAGAAATTGATTGGCATTATACACGATGAGGTACACTCGCTAGCAAGTGAGTACACTCACGAGCAAATGAAAATTGCTTGACGATTTTCTTTTATGGAGGAAAAGTTTCTAAGGGCCACAGGATATATGTACACGATGTAAATATGATACATGTTATAGCTTAGGAAGGTTCTGAGAACTTCCCTCATTGGGTTTATAGTACATACCTTTCAGTGCAGTGCACAAAACTGCAGTACAACACACATCACTATAGTTCACTACACTTGACTGTACTGCAGTGCAGCACAATACAGTACATGATAATGAACAGTTCTTAGAAGTTTCCCTCTAACTTATCATTTCCTCGACCTGAATGCTATTGAACTGATCTTTGAACCGCTTCGATGTAAGAAATCAAGATGTCATTAGGTTTGGCGATTTTTCTTGATGTAGGAAAACTTCAAAATTGCCTTGACGGTGGGGTAAAAGTAGAGAGCAAAATGAGAATTGAGAGTAAATTCTAGAAATTGATTGGCATTATACGCGATGAGGTACACTCGCGAGCAAGTGAGGTACACTCACGAGCAAATGAAAATTGCTTTGACGATTTTTTTTATGGAGGAAAAGTTTTTTTAGGGCCAAGGATATATGTACACGAGTAAATATGATACATGTTATAAGAATTGCTTAGGAAGGTTCTGAGAACTTCTCTCATTGGGTTTATAGTACATACCTTTCAGTGCAGTGCACAAAACTGCAGTACAAACACACATCACTATAGTCACTACACTTGACTGTACTGCAGTGCAGCACAATACAGTACATGACAATGAATAGTTCTTAGAAGTTTCCCTCTAACTTATCATTTCCTCGACCTGAATGCTATTGAACTGATCTTTTGAACCGCTTCGATGTAAGAAGTCCAAGATGTCCATTAGGTTTGGGCGATTTTCTTGATGTAGGAACTTCAAAATTGCCTTGACGGTGGGGTAAAGTAGAGAGCAAAATGACAATTGAGAGTAAATTCTAGAAATTGATTGGCATTATACACGATGAGGTACACTCGCGAGCAAGTGAGGTACACTCACGAGCAAATGAAAATTGCTTTGACGATTTTCTTTTATGGAGGAAAAGTTTCTAAGGGCCAAGGATATATGTACACGAGTTAATATGATACATGTTATAAGAATTGCTAAGGAAGGTTCTGAGAACTTCCCTCATTGGGTTTATAGTACATACCTTTCAGTGCAGTGCACAAAACTGCAGTACAACACCACATCACTATAGTCACTACACTTGACTGTACTGCAGTGCAGCACAATACAGTACATGATAATGAAACAGTTCTTAGAAGTTTCCCTCTAACTTATCATTTCCTCGACCTGAATGCTATTGAACTGATCTTTGAACCGCTTCGATGTAGAAGTCAAGATGTCATTAGGTTTGGCGATTTTCTTGATGTAGGAACTTCAAAATTGCCTTGACGGTGGGGTAAAGTAGAGAGGCAAAATGACAATTGAGAGTAAATTCTAGAAATTGATTGGCATTATACACGATGAGGTACACTCGCTAGCAAGTGAGGTACACTCACGAGCAAATGAAAATTGCTTTGACGATTTTCTTTTATGGAGGAAAAGTTTCTAAGGGCCAAGGATATATGTTACACGAGTAAATATGATACAGTGTTATAGCTTAGGACGGTTCTGAGAACTTCCCTCATTGGTTTATAGTAACATACCTTTCAGTGCAGTGCACAAAACTGCAGTACAACACACATCACTATAGTCACTACACTTGACTGTACTGCAGTGCAGCACAATACAGTACATGATAATGAACAGTTCTTAGAAGTTTCCCTCTAACTTATCATTTCCTCGACCTGAATGCTATTGAACTGATCTTTGAACCGCTTCGATGTAAGAAATCAAGATGTCATTAGGTTTGGCGATTTTCTTGATGTAGGAACTTCAAAATTGCCTTGACGGTGGGGTAAAGTAGAGAGCAAAATGACAATTGAGAGTAAATTCTAGAAATTGATTGCATTATACACGATGAGGTACACTCGCTAGCAAGTGAGGTACACTCACGAGCAAATGAAAATTGCTTTGACGATTTTCTTTTATGGAGGAAAAGTTTTCTAAGGGCCAAGGATATATGTACACGAGTAAATATGATACATGTTATAGCTTAGGAAGGTTCTGAGAACTTCCCTCATTGGGTTTATAGTACATACCTTTCAGTGCAGTGCACACAAAACTGCAGTACAACACACATCACTATAGTCACTACACTTGACTGTACTGCAGTGCAGCACAATACAGTACATGATAATGAACAGTTCTTAGAAGTTTCCCTCTAACTTATCATTTCCTCGACCTGAATGCTATTGAACTGATCTTTGAACCGCTTCGATGTAAGAAATCAAGATGTCATTAGGTTTGGCGATTTTCTTGATGTAGGAACTTCAAAATTGCCTTGACGGTGGGGTAAAGTAGAGAGCAAAATGAGAATTGAGAGTAAATTCTAGAAATTGATTGGCATTATACGCGATGAGGTACACTCGCGAGCAAGTGAGGTACACTCACGAGCAAATGAAAATTGCTTTGACGATTTTTTTTTATGGAGGAAAAGTTTATTAGGGCCAAGGATTTATGTACACGAGTAAATATCATATTATCATTAGCATTCAGGTCGAGACCTGAATGCTATTGAACTGATCTTTGAACCGCTTCGATGTAAGAAATCAAGATGTCATTAGGTTTGGCGATTTTTTTTTTGTAGAAACTTCAAAATTGCCTTGACGGTGGGGAAAAGTAGAGAGCAAAATGATAATTGAGAGTAAATTCTAGAAATTGATTGGCATTATACACGATGAGGTACACTCGCGAGCAAGTGAGGTACACTCACGAGCAAATGAAAATTGCTTTGACGATTTTTTTTTATGGAGGAAAAGTTTTTTAGGGCCAAGGATATATGTACACGAGTAAATATGATACATGTTATAAGAATTGCTTAGGAAGGTTCTGAGAACTTCTCTCATTGGGTTTATAGTACATACCTTTCAGTGCAGTGCACAAAACTGCAGTACAACACACATCACTATAGTCACTACACTTGACTGTACTGCAGTGCAGCACAATACAGTACATGACAATGAATAGTTCTTAGAAGTTTCCCTCTAACTTATCATTTCCTCGACCTGAATGCTATTGAACTGATCTTTGAACCGCTTCGATGTAAGAAGTCAAGATGTCATTAGGTTTGCGATTTTCTTGATGTAGGAACTTCAAAATTGCCTTGACGGTGGGGTAAAGTAGAGAGCAAAATGACAATTGAGAGTAAATTCTAGAAATTGATTGGCATTATACACGATGAGGTACACTCGCGAGCAAGTGAGGTACACTCACGAGCAAATGAAAATTGCTTTGACGATTTTCTTTTATGGAGGAAAAGTTTCTAAGGGCCAAGGATATATGTACACGAGTTAATATGATACATGTTATAAGAATTGCTAAGGAAGGTTCTGAGAACTTCCCTCATTGGGTTTATAGTACATACCTTTCAGTGCAGTGCACAAAACTGCAGTACAACACACATCACTATAGTCACTACACTTGACTGTACTGCAGTGCAGCACAATACAGTACATGATAATGAACAGTTCTTAGAAGTTTCCCTCTAACTTATCATTTCCTCGACCTGAATGCTATTGAACTGATCTTTGAACCGCTTCGATGTAAGAAGTCAAGATGTCATTAGGTTTGGCGATTTTCTTGATGTAGGAACTTCAAAATTGCCTTGACGGTGGGGTAAAGTAGAGAGCAAAATGACAATTGAGAGTAAATTCTAGAAATTGATTGGCATTATACACGATGAGGTACACTCGCTAGCAAGTGAGGTACACTCACGAGCAAATGAAAATTGCTTTGACGATTTTCTTTTATGGAGGAAAAGTTTCTAAGGGCCAAGGATATATGTACACGAGTAAATATGATACATGTTATAGCTTAGGAAGGTTCTGAGAACTTCCCTCATTGGGTTTATAGTACATACCTTTCAGTGCAGTGCACAAAACTGCAGTACAACACACATCACTATAGTCACTACACTTGACTGTACTGCAGTGCAGCACAATACAGTACATGATAATGAACAGTTCTTAGAAGTTTCCCTCTAACTTATCATTTCCTCGACCTGAATGCTATTGAACTGATCTTTGAACCGCTTCGATGTAAGAAATCAAGATGTCATTAGGTTTGGCGATTTTCTTGATGTAGGAACTTCAAAATTGCCTTGACGGTGGGGTAAAGTAGAGAGCAAAATGACAATTGAGAGTAAATTCTAGAAATTGATTGGCATTATACACGATGAGGTACACTCGCTAGCAAGTGAGGTACACTCACGAGCAAATGAAAATTGCTTTGACGATTTTCTTTTATGGAGGAAAAGTTTCTAAGGGCCAAGGATATATGTACACGAGTAAATATGATACATGTTATAGCTTAGGAAGGTTCTGAGAACTTCCCTCATTGGGTTTATAGTACATACCTTTCAGTGCAGTGCACAAAACTGCAGTACAACACACATCACTATAGTCACTACACTTGACTGTACTGCAGTGCAGCACAATACAGTACATGATAATGAACAGTTCTTAGAAGTTTCCCTCTAACTTATCATTTCCTCGACCTGAATGCTATTGAACTGATCTTTGAACCGCTTCGATGTAAGAAATCAAGATGTCATTAGGTTTGGCGATTTTCTTGATGTAGGAACTTCAAAATTGCCTTGACGGTGGGGTAAAGTAGAGAGCAAAATGAGAATTGAGAGTAAATTCTAGAAATTGATTGGCATTATACGCGATGAGGTACACTCGCGAGCAAGTGAGGTACACTCACGAGCAAATGAAAATTGCTTTGACGATTTTTTTTTATGGAGGAAAAGTTTATTAGGGCCAAGGATATATGTACACGAGTAAATATCATATTATCATTAGCATTCAGGTCGAGACCTGAATGCTATTGAACTGATCTTTGAACCGCTTCGATGTAAGAAATCAAGATGTCATTAGGTTTGGCGATTTTTTTTTTGTAGAAGCTTCAAAATTGCCTTGACGGTGGGGAAAAGTAGAGAGCAAAATGATAATTGAGAGTAAATTCTAGAAATTGATTGGCATTACACACGATGAGGTACACTCGCGAGCAAGTGAGGTACACTCACGAGCAAATGAAAATTGCTTTGACGATTTTTTTTTTATGGAGGAAAAGTTTATTAGGGCCAAGGATATATGTACACGAGTAAATATGATACATGTTATAAGAATTGCTTAGGAAGGTTCTGAGAACTTCTCTCATTGGGTTTATAGTACATACCTTTCAGTGCAGTGCACAAAACTGCAGTACAACACACATCACTATAGTCACTACACTTGACTGTACTGCAGTGCAGCACAATACAGTACATGACAATGAATAGTTCTTAGAAGTTTCCCTCTAACTTATCATTTCCTCGACCTGAATGCTATTGAACTGATCTTTGAACCGCTTCGATGTAAGAAGTCAAGATGTCATTAGGTTTGGCGATTTTCTTGATGTAGGAACTTCAAAATTGCCTTGACGGTGGGGTAAAGTAGAGAGCAAAATGACAATTGAGAGTAAATTCTAGAAATTGATTGGCATTATACACGATGAGGTACACTCGCGAGCAAGTGAGGTACACTCACGAGCAAATGAAAATTGCTTTGACGATTTTCTTTTATGGAGGAAAAGTTTCTAAGGGCCAAGGATATATGTACACGAGTTAATATGATACATGTTATAAGAATTGCTAAGGAAGGTTCTGAGAACTTCCCTCATTGGGTTTATAGTACATACCTTTCAGTGCAGTGCACAAAACTGCAGTACAACACACATCACTATAGTCACTACACTTGACTGTACTGCAGTGCAGCACAATACAGTACATGATAATGAACAGTTCTTAGAAGTTTCCCTCTAACTTATCATTTCCTCGACCTGAATGCTATTGAACTGATCTTTGAACCGCTTCGATGTAAGAAGTCAAGATGTCATTAGGTTTGGCGATTTTCTTGATGTAGGAACTTCAAAATTGCCTTGACGGTGGGGTAAAGTAGAGAGCAAAATGACAATTGAGAGTAAATTCTAGAAATTGATTGGCATTATACACGATGAGGTACACTCGCTAGCAAGTGAGGTACACTCACGAGCAAATGAAAATTGCTTTGACGATTTTCTTTTATGGAGGAAAAGTTTCTAAGGGCCAAGGATATATGTACACGAGTAAATATGATACATGTTATAGCTTAGGAAGGTTCTGAGAACTTCCCTCATTGGGTTTATAGTACATACCTTTCAGTGCAGTGCACAAAACTGCAGTACAACACACATCACTATAGTCACTACACTTGACTGTACTGCAGTGCAGCACAATACAGTACATGATAATGAACAGTTCTTAGAAGTTTCCCTCTAACTTATCATTTCCTCGACCTGAATGCTATTGAACTGATCTTTGAACCGCTTCGATGTAAGAAATCAAGATGTCATTAGGTTTGGCGATTTTCTTGATGTAGGAACTTCAAAATTGCCTTGACGGTGGGGTAAAGTAGAGAGCAAAATGACAATTGAGAGTAAATTCTAGAAATTGATTGGCATTATACACGATGAGGTACACTCGCTAGCAAGTGAGGTACACTCACGAGCAAATGAAAATTGCTTTGACGATTTTCTTTTATGGAGGAAAAGTTTCTAAGGGCCAAGGATATATGTACACGAGTAAATATGATACATGTTATAGCTTAGGAAGGTTCTGAGAACTTCCCTCATTGGGTTTATAGTACATACCTTTCAGTGCAGTGCACAAAACTGCAGTACAACACACATCACTATAGTCACTACACTTGACTGTACTGCAGTGCAGCACAATACAGTACATGATAATGAACAGTTCTTAGAAGTTTCCCTCTAACTTATCATTTCCTCGACCTGAATGCTATTGAACTGATCTTTGAACCGCTTCGATGTAAGAAATCAAGATGTCATTAGGTTTGGCGATTTTCTTGATGTAGGAACTTCAAAATTGCCTTGACGGTGGGGTAAAGTAGAGAGCAAAATGAGAATTGAGAGTAAATTCTAGAAATTGATTGGCATTATACGCGATGAGGTACACTCGCGAGCAAGTGAGGTACACTCACGAGCAAATGAAAATTGCTTTGACGATTTTTTTTTATGGAGGAAAAGTTTATTAGGGCCAAGGATATATGTACACGAGTAAATATCATATTATCATTAGCATTCAGGTCGAGACCTGAATGCTATTGAACTGATCTTTGAACCGCTTCGATGTAAGAAATCAAGATGTCATTAGGTTTGGCGATTTTTTTTTGTAGAAGCTTCAAAATTGCCTTGACGGTGGGGAAAAGTAGAGAGCAAAATGATAATTGAGAGTAAATTCTAGAAATTGATTGGCATTATACACGATGAGGTACACTCGCGAGCAAGTGAGGTACACTCACGAGCAAATGAAAATTGCTTTGACGATTTTTTTTTATGGAGGAAAAGTTTATTAGGGCCAAGGATATATGTACACGAGTAAATATGATACATGTTATAAGAATTGCTTAGGAAGGTTCTGAGAACTTCTCTCATTGGGTTTATAGTACATACCTTTCAGTGCAGTGCACAAAACTGCAGTACAACACACATCACTATAGTCACTACACTTGACTGTACTGCAGTGCAGCACAATACAGTACATGACAATGAATAGTTCTTAGAAGTTTCCCTCTAACTTATCATTTCCTCGACCTGAATGCTATTGAACTGATCTTTGAACCGCTTCGATGTAAGAAGTCAAGATGTCATTAGGTTTGGCGATTTTCTTGATGTAGGAACTTCAAAATTGCCTTGACGGTGGGGTAAAGTAGAGAGCAAAATGACAATTGAGAGTAAATTCTAGAAATTGATTGGCATTATACACGATGAGGTACACTCGCGAGCAAGTGAGGTACACTCACGAGCAAATGAAAATTGCTTTGACGATTTTCTTTTATGGAGGAAAAGTTTCTAAGGGCCAAGGATATATGTACACGAGTAAATATGATACATGTTATAGCTTAGGAAGGTTCTGAGAACTTCTCTCATTGGGTTTATAGTACATACCTTTCAGTGCAGTGCACAAAACTGCAGTACAACACACATCACTATAGTCACTACACTTGACTGTACTGCAGTGCAGCACAATACAGTACATGACAATGAATAGTTCTTAGAAGTTTCCCTCTAACTTATCATTTCCTCGACCTGAATGCTATTGAACTGATCTTTGAACCGCTTCGATGTAAGAAGTCAAGATGTCATTAGGTTTGGCGATTTTCTTGATGTAGGAACTTCAAAATTGCCTTGACGGTGGGGTAAAGTAGAGAGCAAAATGACAATTGAGAGTAAATTCTAGAAATTGATTGGCATTATACACGATGAGGTACACTCGCGAGCAAGTGAGGTACACTCACGAGCAAATGAAAATTGCTTTGACGATTTTCTTTTATGGAGGAAAAGTTTCTAAGGGCCAAGGATATATGTACACGAGTTAATATGATACATGTTATAGCTTAGGAAGGTTCTGAGAACTTCCCTCATTGGGTTTATAGTACATACCTTTCAGTGCAGTGCACAAAACTGCAGTACAACACACATCACTATAGTCACTACACTTGACTGTACTGCAGTGCAGCACAATACAGTACATGATAATGAACAGTTCTTAGAAGTTTCCCTCTAACTTATCATTTCCTCGACCTGAATGCTATTGAACTGATCTTTGAACCGCTTCGATGTAAGAAATCAAGATGTCATTAGGTTTGGCGATTTTCTTGATGTAGGAACTTCAAAATTGCCTTGACGGTGGGGTAAAGTAGAGAGCAAAATGAGAATTGAGAGTAAATTCTAGAAATTGATTGGCATTATACGCGATGAGGTACACTCGCGAGCAAGTGAGGTACACTCACGAGCAAATGAAAATTGCTTTGACGATTTTTTTTTTATGGAGGAAAAGTTTATTAGGGCCAAGGATATATGTACACGAGTAAATATCATATTATCATTAGCATTCAGGTCGAGACCTGAATGCTATTGAACTGATCTTTGAACCGCTTCGATGTAAGAAATCAAGATGTCATTAGGTTTGGCGATTTTTTTTTTGTAGAAGCTTCAAAATTGCCTTGACGGTGGGGAAAAGTAGAGAGCAAAATGACAATTGAGAGTAAATTCTAGAAATTGATTGGCATTATACACGATGAGGTACACTCGCGAGCAAGTGAGGTACACTCACGAGCAAATGAAAATTGCTTTGACGATTTTCTTTTATGGAGGAAAAGTTTCTAAGGGCCAAGGATATATGTACACGAGTTAATATGATACATGTTATAAGAATTGCTAAGGAAGGTTCTGAGAACTTCCCTCATTGGGTTTATAGTACATACCTTTCAGTGCAGTGCACAAAACTGCAGTACAACACACATCACTATAGTCACTACACTTGACTGTACTGCAGTGCAGCACAATACAGTACATGATAATGAACAGTTCTTAGAAGTTTCCCTCTAACTTATCATTTCCTCGACCTGAATGCTATTGAACTGATCTTTGAACCGCTTCGATGTAAGAAGTCAAGATGTCATTAGGTTTGGCGATTTTCTTGATGTAGGAACTTCAAAATTGCCTTGACGGTGGGGTAAAGTAGAGAGCAAAATGACAATTGAGAGTAAATTCTAGAAATTGATTGGCATTATACACGATGAGGTACACTCGCGAGCAAGTGAGGTACACTCACGAGCAAATGAAAATTGCTTTGACGATTTTCTTTTATGGAGGAAAAGTTTCTAAGGGCCAAGGATATATGTACACGAGTAAATATGATACATGTTATAGCTTAGGAAGGTTCTGAGAACTTCCCTCATTGGGTTTATAGTACATACCTTTCAGTGCAGTGCACAAAACTGCAGTACAACACACATCACTATAGTCACTACACTTGACTGTACTGCAGTGCAGCACAATACAGTACATGATAATGAACAGTTCTTAGAAGTTTCCCTCTAACTTATCATTTCCTCGACCTGAATGCTATTGAACTGATCTTTGAACCGCTTCGATGTAAGAAATCAAGATGTCATTAGGTTTGGCGATTTTCTTGATGTAGGAACTTCAAAATTGCCTTGACGGTGGGGTAAAGTAGAGAGCAAAATGACAATTGAGAGTAAATTCTAGAAATTGATTGGCATTATACACGATGAGGTACACTCGCGAGCAAGTGAGGTACACTCACGAGCAAATGAAAATTGCTTTGACGATTTTCTTTTATGGAGGAAAAGTTTCTAAGGGCCAAGGATATATGTACACGAGTAAATATGATACATGTTATAGCTTAGGAAGGTTCTGAGAACTTCCCTCATTGGGTTTATAGTACATACCTTTCAGTGCAGTGCACAAACTGCAGTACAACACACATCACTATAGTCACTACACTTGACTGTACTGCAGTGCAGCACAATACAGTACATGATAATGAACAGTTCTTAGAAGTTTCCCTCTAACTTATCATTTCCTCGACCTGAATGCTATTGAACTGATCTTTGAACCGCTTCGATGTAAGAAATCAAGATGTCATTAGGTTTGGCGATTTTCTTGATGTAGGAACTTCAAAATTGCCTTGACGGTGGGGTAAAGTAGAGAGCAAAATGAGAATTGAGAGTAAATTCTAGAAATTGATTGGCATTACACACGATGAGGTACACTCGCGAGCAAGTGAGGTACACTCACGAGCAAATGAAAATTGCTTTGACGATTTTTTTTTTATGGAGGAAAAGTTTTTTAGGGCCAAGGATATATGTACACGAGTAAATATGATACATGTTATAAGAATTGCTTAGGAAGGTTCTGAGAACTTCTCTCATTGGGTTTATAGTACATACCTTTCAGTGCAGTGCACAAAACTGCAGTACAACACACATCACTATAGTCACTACACTTGACTGTACTGCAGTGCAGCACAATACAGTACATGACAATGAATAGTTCTTAGAAGTTTCCCTCTAACTTATCATTTCCTCGACCTGAATGCTATTGAACTGATCTTTGAACCGCTTCGATGTAAGAAGTCAAGATGTCATTAGGTTTGGCGATTTTCTTGATGTAGGAACTTCAAAATTGCCTTGACGGTGGGGTAAAGTAGAGAGCAAAATGACAATTGAGAGTAAATTCTAGAAATTGATTGGCATTATACACGATGAGGTACACTCGCGAGCAAGTGAGGTACACTCACGAGCAAATGAAAATTGCTTTGACGATTTTCTTTTATGGAGGAAAAGTTTCTAAGGGCCAAGGATATATGTACACGAGTTAATATGATACATGTTATAAGAATTGCTAAGGAAGGTTCTGAGAACTTCCCTCATTGGGTTTATAGTACATACCTTTCAGTGCAGTGCACAAAACTGCAGTACAACACACATCACTATAGTCACTACACTTGACTGTACTGCAGTGCAGCACAATACAGTACATGATAATGAACAGTTCTTAGAAGTTTCCCTCTAACTTATCATTTCCTCGACCTGAATGCTATTGAACTGATCTTTGAACCGCTTCGATGTAAGAAGTCAAGATGTCATTAGGTTTGGCGATTTTCTTGATGTAGGAACTTCAAAATTGCCTTGACGGTGGGGTAAAGTAGAGAGCAAAATGACAATTGAGAGTAAATTCTAGAAATTGATTGGCATTATACACGATGAGGTACACTCGCTAGCAAGTGAGGTACACTCACGAGCAAATGAAAATTGCTTTGACGATTTTCTTTTATGGAGGAAAAGTTTCTAAGGGCCAAGGATATATGTACACGAGTAAATATGATACATGTTATAGCTTAGGAAGGTTCTGAGAACTTCCCTCATTGGGTTTATAGTACATACCTTTCAGTGCAGTGCACAAAACTGCAGTACAACACACATCACTATAGTCACTACACTTGACTGTACTGCAGTGCAGCACAATACAGTACATGATAATGAACAGTTCTTAGAAGTTTCCCTCTAACTTATCATTTCCTCGACCTGAATGCTATTGAACTGATCTTTGAACCGCTTCGATGTAAGAAATCAAGATGTCATTAGGTTTGGCGATTTTCTTGATGTAGGAACTTCAAAATTGCCTTGACGGTGGGGTAAAGTAGAGAGCAAAATGACAATTGAGAGTAAATTCTAGAAATTGATTGGCATTATACACGATGAGGTACACTCGCGAGCAAGTGAGGTACACTCACGAGCAAATGAAAATTGCTTTGACGATTTTCTTTTATGGAGGAAAAGTTTCTAAGGGCCAAGGATATATGTACACGAGTAAATATGATACATGTTATAGCTTAGGAAGGTTCTGAGAACTTCCCTCATTGGGTTTATAGTACATACCTTTCAGTGCAGTGCACAAAACTGCAGTACAACACACATCACTATAGTCACTACACTTGACTGTACTGCAGTGCAGCACAATACAGTACATGATAATGAACAGTTCTTAGAAGTTTCCCTCTAACTTATCATTTCCTCGACCTGAATGCTATTGAACTGATCTTTGAACCGCTTCGATGTAAGAAATCAAGATGTCATTAGGTTTGGCGATTTTCTTGATGTAGGAACTTCAAAATTGCCTTGACGGTGGGGTAAAGTAGAGAGCAAAATGACAATTGAGAGTAAATTCTAGAAATTGATTGGCATTATACACGATGAGGTACACTCGCTAGCAAGTGAGGTACACTCACGAGCAAATGAAAATTGCTTTGACGATTTTCTTTTATGGAGGAAAAGTTTCTAAGGGCCAAGGATATATGTACACGAGTAAATATGATACATGTTATAGCTTAGGAAGGTTCTGAGAACTTCCCTCATTGGGTTTATAGTACATACCTTTCAGTGCAGTGCACAAAACTGCAGTACAACACACATCACTATAGTCACTACACTTGACTGTACTGCAGTGCAGCACAATACAGTACATGATAATGAACAGTTCTTAGAAGTTTCCCTCTAACTTATCATTTCCTCGACCTGAATGCTATTGAACTGATCTTTGAACCGCTTCGATGTAAGAAATCAAGATGTCATTAGGTTTGGCGATTTTCTTGATGTAGGAACTTCAAAATTGCCTTGACGGTGGGGTAAAGTAGAGAGCAAAATGAGAATTGAGAGTAAATTCTAGAAATTGATTGGCATTATACGCGATGAGGTACACTCGCGAGCAAGTGAGGTACACTCACGAGCAAATGAAAATTGCTTTGACGATTTTTTTTTATGGAGGAAAAGTTTATTAGGGCCAAGGATATATGTACACGAGTAAATATCATATTATCATTAGCATTCAGGTCGAGACCTGAATGCTATTGAACTGATCTTTGAACCGCTTCGATGTAAGAAATCAAGATGTCATTAGGTTTGGCGATTTTCTTGATGTAGGAACTTCAAAATTGCCTTGACGGTGGGGTAAAGTAGAGAGCAAAATGACAATTGAGAGTAAATTCTAGAAATTGATTGGCATTATACACGATGAGGTACACTCGCGAGCAAGTGAGGTACACTCACGAGCAAATGAAAATTGCTTTGACGATTTTCTTTTATGGAGGAAAAGTTTCTAAGGGCCAAGGATATATGTACACGAGTAAATATGATACATGTTATAGCTTAGGAAGGTTCTGAGAACTTCCCTCATTGGGTTTATAGTACATACCTTTCAGTGCAGTGCACAAAACTGCAGTACAACACACATCACTATAGTCACTACACTTGACTGTACTGCAGTGCAGCACAATACAGTACATGATAATGAACAGTTCTTAGAAGTTTCCCTCTAACTTATCATTTCCTCGACCTGAATGCTATTGAACTGATCTTTGAACCGCTTCGATGTAAGAAGTCAAGATGTCATTAGGTTTGGCGATTTTCTTGATGTAGGAACTTCAAAATTGCCTTGACGGTGGGGTAAAGTAGAGAGCAAAATGACAATTGAGAGTAAATTCTAGAAATTGATTGGCATTATACACGATGAGGTACACTCGCGAGCAAGTGAGGTACACTCACGAGCAAATGAAAATTGCTTTGACGATTTTCTTTTATGGAGGAAAAGTTTCTAAGGGCCAAGGATATATGTACACGAGTTAATATGATACATGTTATAAGAATTGCTAAGGAAGGTTCTGAGAACTTCCCTCATTGGGTTTATAGTACATACCTTTCAGTGCAGTGCACAAAACTGCAGTACAACACACATCACTATAGTCACTACACTTGACTGTACTGCAGTGCAGCACAATACAGTACATGATAATGAACAGTTCTTAGAAGTTTCCCTCTAACTTATCATTTCCTCGACCTGAATGCTATTGAACTGATCTTTGAACCGCTTCGATGTAAGAAGTCAAGATGTCATTAGGTTTGGCGATTTTCTTGATGTAGGAACTTCAAAATTGCCTTGACGGTGGGGTAAAGTAGAGAGCAAAATGACAATTGAGAGTAAATTCTAGAAATTGATTGGCATTATACACGATGAGGTACACTCGCTAGCAAGTGAGGTACACTCACGAGCAAATGAAAATTGCTTTGACGATTTTCTTTTATGGAGGAAAAGTTTCTAAGGGCCAAGGATATATGTACACGAGTAAATATGATACATGTTATAGCTTAGGAAGGTTCTGAGAACTTCCCTCATTGGGTTTATAGTACATACCTTTCAGTGCAGTGCACAAAACTGCAGTACAACACACATCACTATAGTCACTACACTTGACTGTACTGCAGTGCAGCACAATACAGTACATGATAATGAACAGTTCTTAGAACTTTCCCTCTAACTTATCATTTCCTCGACCTGAATGCTATTGAACTGATCTTTGAACCGCTTCGATGTAAGAAATCAAGATGTCATTAGGTTTGGCGATTTTCTTGATGTAGGAACATCAAAATTGCCTTGACGGTGGGGTAAAGTAGAGAGCAAAATGACAATTGAGAGTAAATTCTAGAAATTGATTGGCATTATACACGATGAGGTACACTCGCGAGCAAGTGAGGTACACTCACGAGCAAATGAAAATTGCTTTGACGATTTTCTTTTATGGAGGAAAAGTTTCTAAGGGCCAAGGATATATGTACACGAGTAAATATGATACATGTTATAGCTTAGGAAGGTTCTGAGAACTTCCCTCATTGGGTTAATAGTACATGCCTTTCAGTGCAGTGCACAAAACTGCAGTACAACACACATCACTATAGTCACTACACTTGACTGTACTGCAGTGCAGCACAATACAGTACATGATAATGAACAGTTCTTAGAAGTTTCCCTCTAACTTATCATTTCCTCGACCTGAATGCTATTGAACTGATCTTTGAACCGCTTCGATGTAAGAAATCAAGATGTCATTAGGTTTGGCGATTTTCTTGATGTAGGAACTTCAAAATTGCCTTGACGGTGGGGTAAAGTAGAGAGCAAAATGACAATTGAGAGTAAATTCTAGAAATTGATTGGCATTATACACGATGAGGTACACTCGCTAGCAAGTGAGGTACACTCACGAGCAAATGAAAATTGCTTTGACGATTTTTTTTTATGGAGGAAAAGTTTATTAGGGCCAAGGATATATGTACACGAGTAAATATGATACATGTTATAAGAATTGCTTAGGAAGGTTCTGAGAACTTCTCTTATTGGGTTTATAGTACATACCTTTCAGTGCAGTGCACAAAACTGCAGTACAACACACATCACTAGAGTCACTACACTTGACTGTACTGCAGTGCAGCACAATACAGTACATGACAATGAATAGTTCTTAGAAGTTTCCCTCTAACTTATCATTTCCTCGACCTGAATGCTATTGAACTGATCTTTGAACCGCTTCGATGTAAGAAGTCAAGATGTCATTAGGTTTGGCGATTTTCTTGATGTAGGAACTTCAAAATTGCCTTGACGGTGGGGTAAAGTAGAGAGCAAAATGACAATTGAGAGTAAATTCTAGAAATTGATTGGCATTATACACGATGAGGTACACTCGCGAGCAAGTGAGGTACACTCACGAGCAAATGAAAATTGCTTTGACGATTTTCTTTTATGGAGGAAAAGTTTCTAAGGGCCAAGGATATATGTACACGAGTAAATATGATACATGTTATAGCTTAGGAAGGTTCTGAGAACTTCCCTCATTGGGTTTATAGTACATACCTTTCAGTGCAGTGCACAAAACTGCAGTACAACACACATCACTATAGTCACTACACTTGACTGTACTGCAGTGCAGCACAATACAGTACATGATAATGAACAGTTCTTAGAACTTTCCCTCTAACTTATCATTTCCTCGACCTGAATGCTATTGAACTGATCTTTGAACCGCTTCGATGTAAGAAATCAAGATGTCATTAGGTTTGGCGATTTTCTTGATGTAGGAACTTCAAAATTGCCTTGACGATTTTTTTTATGGAGGAAAACAATTTCTGTGACTATCCAGGATAGTCCGCGACAGCAAAGGGGCAGTCGAGAACAAAATGAGGAACACTCGCGAGCAAGTGAGTTACAGTAGAGAGCAAAATTACAATTGAGAGTAAATTCTAGAAATTGATTGGCATTATACACGATGACGCGATTCAAATTATGGATCTGAATTCTTAATGGTATGTATAACGTTCTCTAAAGCTGTTGGTGTTCAATAAAGAGAATAAGAGATGCACTAGATATAAGTGGATAAAGTCACTTGTATTGCTAGAAATGGTAAACGTGTATTACGTGTTGTTAAGCCGGTAGGTGTGTACGCTCGACTGGTGAGCACGATCTGTGCGAGGTTGTCAGATGGCTTGGACACTGCAGGTATGCATCATTCCATGACAGACTCTATATTAGAAGGCAACGTATCCGAGGGGTAATTCTCCGCCCACGACCCCAAAAAACTCAGATGGGTCCAC
>JASBVH010000026.1:27500-35063 GCA_030141595.1 Chydorus sphaericus | reverse complement strand
CCCCCCCCCCCCCCCCCCCCCCCCCCCCCCCCCCCCCCCCCCCCCCCCCCCACCCCCCCCCCCCCCCCCCCCCCCCCCCCCCCCCCCCCCCCCCCCCACCCCCCCCCCCCCCCCCCCCCCACCCCCCCCCCCCCCCCCCCCCCCCCCCCCCCCCCCCCCCCCCCCCCCCCCCCCCCCCACCCCCCCCCCCCCCCCCCCCCCCCCCCCCCCCCCCCCCCCCCCCCCCCCCCCCCCCCCCCCCCCCCCCCCCCCCCCCCCCCCCCCCCCCCCCCCCCCCACCCCCCCCCCCCCCCCCCCCCCCCCCCCCCCCCCCCCCCCCCCCCCCCCCCCCCCCCCCCCCCCCCCCCCCCCCCCCCCCCCCCCCCCCCCCCCCCCCCCCCCCCCCCCCCCCCCCCCCCCCCCCCCCCCCCCCCCCCCCCCCCCCCCCCCCCCCCCCCCCCCCCCCCCCCCCCCCCCCCCCCCCCCCCCCCCCCCCCCCCCCCCCCCCCCCCCCCCCCCCCCCCCCCCCCCCCCCCCCCCCCCCCCCCCCCCCCCCCCCCCCCCCCCCCCCCCCCCCCCCCCCCCCCCCCCCCCCCCCCCCCCCACCCCCCCCCCCCCCCCCCCCCCCCCCCCCCCCCCCCCCCCCCCCCCCCCCCCCCCACCCCCCCCCCCCCCCCCCCCCCCCCCCCCCCCCCCCCCCCCCCCCCCCCCCCCCCCCACCCCCCCCCCCCCCCCCCCCCCCCCCCCCCCCCCCCCCCCCCCCCCCCCCCCCCCCCCCCCCCCCCCCCCCCCCCCCCCCCCCCCCCCCCCCCCCCCACCCCCCCCCCCCCCCCCCCCCCCCCCCCCCCCCACCCCCCCCCCCCCCCCCCCCCCCCCCCCCCCCCACCCCCCCCCCCCCCCCCCCCCCCCCCCCCCCCCCCCCCCCCCCCCCCCCCCCCCCCCCCCCCCCCCCCCCCCCCCCCCCCCCACCCCCCCCCCCCCCCCCCCCCCCCCCCCCCCCCCCCCCCCCCCCCCCCCCCCCCCCCCCCCCCCCCCCCCCCCCCCCCCCCCCCCCCCCCCCCCCCCCCCCCCCCCCCCCCCCCCCCCCCCCCCCCCCCCCCCCACCCCCCCCCCCCCCCCCCCCCCCCCCCCCCCCCCCCCCCCCCCCCCCCCACCCCCCCCCCCCCCACCCCCCCCCCCCCCCCCCCCCCCCCCCCCCCCCCCCCCCCCCCCCCCCCCCCCCCCCCCCCCCCCCCCCCCCCCCCCCCCCCCCCCCACCCCCCCCCCCCCCCCCCCCCCCCCCCCCCCCCCCACCCCCCCCCCCCCCCCCCCCCCACCCCCCCCCCCCCCCCCCCCCCCCCCCCCCCCCCCCCCCCCCCCCCCCCCCCCCCCCCCCCCCCCCCCCCCCCCCCCCCCCCCCCCCCCCCCCCCCCCACCCCCCCCCCCCCCCCCCCCCCCCCCCCCCCCCCCCCCCCCCCCCCCCCCCCCCCCCCCCCCCCCCCCCCCCCCCCCCCCCCCCCCCCCCCCCCCCCCCCCCCCCCCCCCCCCCCCCCCACCCCCCCCCCCCCCCCCCCCCCCCCCCACCCCCCCCCCCCCCCCCCCCCCCCCCCCCCCCCCCCCCCCCACCCCCCCCCCCCCCCCCCCCCCCCCCCCCCCCCCCCCCCCCCCCCCCCCCCCCCCCCCCCCCCCCCCCCCCCCCCCCCCCCCCCCCCCCCCCCCCCCCCCCCCCCCCCCCCCCCCCCCCCCCCCCCCCCCCCCCCCCCCCACCCCCCCCCCCCCCCCCCCCCCCCCCCCCCCCCCCCCCCCCCCCCCCCCCCACCCCCCCCCCCCCCCCCCCCCCCCCCCCCCCCCCCCCCCCCCCCCCCCCCCCCCCCCCCCCCCCCCCCCCCCCCCCCCCCCCCCCCCCCCCCCCCCCCCCCCCCCCCCCCCCCCCCCCCACCCCCCCCCCCCCCCCCCCCCCCCCCCCCCCCCCCCCCCCCCCCCCCCCCCCCCCCCCCCCCCCCCCCCCCCCCCCCCCCCCCCCCCCCCCCCCCCCCCCCCCCCCCCCCCCCCCCCCCCCCCCCCCCCCCCCCCCCCCCCCCCCCCCCCCCCCCCCCCCCCCCCCCCCCCCCCCCCCCCCCCCCCCCCCCCCCCCCCCCCCCCCCCCCCCCCCCCCCCCCCCCCCCCACCCCCCCCCCCCCCCCCCCCCCCCCCCCCCCCCCCCCCCCCCCCCCCCCCCCCCCCCCCCCCCCACCCCCCCCCCCCCCCCCCCCCCCCCCCCCCCCCCCCCCCCCCCCCCCCCCCCCCCCCCCCCCCCCCCCCCCCCCCCCCCCCCCCCCCCCCCCCCCCCACCCCCCCCCCCCCCCCCCCCCCCCCCCACCCCCCCCCCCCCCCCCCACCCCCCCCCCCCCCCCCCCCCCCCCCCCCCCCCCCCACCCCCCCCCCCCCCCCCCCCCCCCCCCCCCCACCCCCCCCCCCCCCCCCCCCACCCCCCCCCCCCCCCCCCCCCCCCACCCCCCCCCCCCCCCCCCCCCCCCCCCCCCCCCCCCCCCCCCCCACCCCCCCCCCCACCCCCCCCCCCCCCCCCCCCCCCCCCCCCCCCCCCCCCCCCCCCCCCCCCCCCCCCCCCCCCCCCCCCCCCCCACCCCCCCCCCCCCCCCCCCCCCCCCCCCCCCCCCCCCCCCCCCCCCCCCCCCCCCCCCCCCCCCCCCCCCCCCCCCCCCCACCCCCCCCCCCCCCCCCCCCCCCCCCCCCCCCCCCACCCCCCCCCCCCCCCCCCCCCCCCCCCCCCCCCCCCCCCCCCCCCCCCCCCCCCCCACCCCCCCCCCCCCCCCCCCCACCCCCCCCCCCCCCCCCCCCCCCCCCCCCCCCCCCCCCCCCCCCCCCCCCCCCCCCCCCACCCCCCCCCCCCCCCCCCCCCCCCCCCCCCCCCCCCCACCCCCCCCCCCCCCCCCCCCCACCCCCCCCCCCCCACCCCCCCCCCCCCCCCCCCCCCCCCCCCCCCCCCCCCCCCCCCCCCCCCCCCCCCCCCCCCCCCCCCCCCCCCCCCCCCCCCCCCCCCCCCCCCCCCCCCCCCCCCCCCCCCCCCCCCCCCCCCCCCCCCCCCCCCCCCACCCCCCCCCCCCCCCCCCCCCCCCCCCCCCCCCCCCCCCCCCCCCCCACCCCCCCCCCCCCCCCCCCCCCCCCCCCCCCCCCCCCCCCCCCCCCCCCCCCCCCCCCCCCCCCCCCCCCCCCCCCCCCCCCCCCCCCCCCCCCCCCCCCCCCCCCCCCCCACCCCCCCCCCCCCCCCCCCCCCCCCCCCCCCCCCCCCCCCCCCCCCCCCCCCCCCCCCCCCCCCCCCCCCCCCCCCCCCCCCCCCCCCCCCCCCCCCCCCCCCCCCCCCCCCCCCCCCCCCCCCCCCCCCCCCCCCCCCCCCCCCCCCCCCCCCCCCCCCCCCCCCCCCCCCCCCCCCCCCCCCCCCCCCCCCCCCCCCCCCCCCCCCCCCCCCACCCCCCCCCCCCCCCCCCCCCCCCCCCCCCCCCCCCCCCCCCCCCCCCCCCACCCCCCCCCCCCCCCCCCCCCCCCCCCCCCCCCCCCCCCCCCCCCCCCCCCCCCCCCCCCCCCCCCCCCCCCCCCCCCCCCCCCCCCCCCCCCCCCCCCCCCCCCCCCCCCCCCCCCCCCCACCCCCCCCCCCCCCCCCCCCCCCCCCCCCCCCCCCCCCCCACCCCCCCCCCCCCCCCCCCCCCCCCCCCCCCCCCCCCCCCCCCCCCCCCCCCCCCCCCCCCCCCCCCCCCCCCCCCCCCCCACCCCCCCCCCCCCCCCCCCCCCCCCCCCCCCCCCCACCCCCCCCCCCCCCACCCCCCCCCCCCCCCCCCCCCCCCCCCCCCCCCCCCCCCCCCCCACCCCCCCCCCCCCCCCCCCCCCCCCCCCCCCCCCCCCCCCCCCCCCCCCCCCCCCCCCCCCCCCCCCCCCCCCCCCCCCCCCCCCCCCCCCCCCCCCCCCCCCACCCCCCCCCCCCCCCCCCCCCCCCCCCCCCCCCCCCCCCCCCACCCCCCCCCCCCCCCCCCCCCCCCCCCCCCCCCCCCCCCCCCCCCCCCCCCCCCCCCCACCCCCCCCCCCCCCCCCCCCCCCCCCCCCCCCCCCACCCCCCCCCCCCCCCCCCCCCCCCCCCCCCCCCCCCCCCCCCCCCCCCCCCCCCCCCCCCCCACCCCCCCCCCCCCCCCCCCCCCCCCCCCCCCCCCCCCCCCCCCCCCCCCCCCCCCCCCCCCCCCCCCCCCCACCCCCCCCCCCCCCCCCCCCCCCCACCCCCCCCCCCCCCCCCCCCCCCCCCCCCCCCCCCCCCCCCCCCCCCCCCCCCCCCCCCCCCCCCCCCCCCCCCCCCACCCCCCCCCCCCCCCCCCCCCCCCCACCCCCCCCCCCCCCCCCCCCCCCCCCCCCCCCCCCCCCCCCCCCCCCCCCCCCCCCCCCCCCCCCCCCCCCCCCCCCCCCCCCCCCCCCCCCCCCCCCCCCCCCCCCCCCCCCCCCCCCCCCCCCCCCCCCCCCCCCCCCCCCCCCCCCCCCCCCCCCCCCCCCCCCCCCCCCCCCCCCCCCCCCCCCCCCCCCCCCCCCCCCCCCCCCCCCCCCCCCCCCCCCCACCCCCCCCCCCCCCCCCCCCCCCCCCCCCCACCCCCCCCCCCCCCACCCCCCCCCCCCCCCCCCCCCCCCCCCCCCCCCCCCCCCCCCCCCCCCCCCCCCCCCCCCCCCCCCCCCCCCCCCCCCCCCCCCCCCCCCACCCCCCCCCCCCCCCCCCCCCCCCCCCCCCCCCCCCCCCCCCCCCCCCCCCCCCCCCCCCCCCCCCCCCCCCCCCCCCCCCCCCCCCCCCCCCCCCCCCCCCCCCCCCCCCCCCCCCCCCCCCCCCCCCCCCCCCCCCCCCCCCCCCACCCCCCCCCCCCCCCCCCCCCCCCCCCCCCCCCCCCCCCCCCCCCCCCCCCCCCCCCCCCCCCCCCCCCCCCCCCCCCCCCCCCCCCCCCCCCCCCCCCCCCCCCCCCCCCCCCCCCCCCCCCCACCCCCCCCCCCCCCCCCCCCCCCCCCCCCCCCCCCCCCCCCCCCCCCCCCCCCCCCCCCCCCCCCCCCCCCCCCCCCCCCCCCCCCCCCCCCCCCCCCCCCCCCCCCCCCCCCCCCCCCCCCCCCCCCCCCCCCCCCCCCCCCCCCCCCCCCCCCCCCACCCCCCCCCCCCCCCCCCCCCCCCCCCCCCCCCCCCCCCCCCCCCCCCCCCCCCCCCCCCCCCCCCCCCCCCCCCCCCCCCCCCCCCCCCCCCCCCCCCCCCCCCCCCCCCCCCCCCCCCCCCCCCCCCCCCCCCCCCCCCCCCCCCCCCCCCCCCCACCCCCCCCCCCCCCCCCCCCCCCCCCCCCCCCCCCCCCCCCCCCCCCCCCCCCCCCCCCCCCCCCCCCCCCCCCCCCCCCCCCCCCCCCCCCCCCCCCCCCCCCCCCCCCCCCCCCCCCCCCCCCCCCCCCCCCCCCCCCCCCCCCCCCCCCCCCCCCCCCCCCCCCCCCCCCCCCCCCCCCCCCCCCCACCCCCCCCCCCCCCCCCCCCCCCCCCCCCCCCCCCCCCCCCCCCCCCCCCCCCCCCCCCCCCCCCCCCCCCCCACCCCCCCCCCCCCCCCCCCCCCCCCCCCCCCCCCCCCCCCCCCCCACCCCCCCCCCCCCCCCCCCCCCCCCCCCCCCCCCCCCCCCCCCCCCCCCCCCCCCCCCCCCCCCCCCCCCCCCCCCCCCCCCCCCCCCCCCCCCCCCCCCCACCCCCCCCCCCCCCCCCCCCCCCCCCCCCCCCCCCCCCCCCCCCCCCCCCCCCCCCCCCCCCCCCCCCCCACCCCCCCCCCCCCCCCCCCCCCCCCCCCCCCCCACCCCCCCCCCCCCCCCCCCCCCCCCCCCCCCCCCCCCCCCCCCCCCCCCCCCCCCCCCCCCCCCCCCCCCCCCCCCCCCCCCCCCCCCCCCCCCCCCCCCCCCCCCCCCCCCCACCCCCCCCCCCCCCCCCCCCCCCCCCCCCCCCCCCCCCCCCCCCCCCCCCCCCCCCCCCACCCCCCCCCCCCCCCCCCCCCCCCCCCCCCCCCCCCCCCCCCCCCCCCCCCCCCCCCCCCCCCACCCCCCCCCCCCCCCCCCCCCCCCCCCCCCCCCCCCCCCCCCCCCCCCCCCCCCCCCCCCCCCCCCCCCCCCCCCCCCCCCCCCCCCCCCCCCCCCCCCCCCCCCCCCCCCCCCACCCCCCCCCCCCCCCCCCCCCCCACCCCCCCCCCCCCCCCCCCCCCCCCCCCCCCCCCCCCCCCCCCCCCCCCCCCCCCCCCCCCCCCCCCCCCCCCCCCCCCCCCCCCCCCCCCCCCCCCCCCCCCCCCCCCCCCCCACCCCCCCCCCCCCCCCCCCCCCCCCACCCCCCCCCCCCCCCCCCCCCCCCCCCCCCCCCCCCCCCCCCCCCCCCCCCCCCCCCCCCCCCCCCCCCCCCCCCCCCCCCCCCCCCCCCCCCCCCCCCCCCCCCCCCCCCCCCCCCCCCCCCCCCCCCCCCCCCCCCCCCCCCCCCCCCCCCCCCCCCCCCCCCCCCCCCCCCCCCCCCCCCCCCCCCCCCCCCCCCCCCCCCCCCCCCCCCCCCCCCCCCCCCCCCCCCCCCCCCCCCCCCCCCCCCCCCCCCCCCCCCCCCCCCCCCCCCCCCCCCCCCCCCCCCCCCCCCCCCCCCCCCCCCCCCCCCCCCCCCCCCCCCCCCCCCCCCCCCCCCCCCCCCCCCCCCCCCCCCCCCCCCCCCCCCCCCCCCCCCCCCCCCCCCCCCCCCCCCCCCCCCCCCCCCCCCCCCCCCCCCCCCCCCCCCCCCCCCCCCCCCCCCCCCCCCCCCCCCCCCCCCCCCCCCCCCCCCCCCCCCCCCCCCCCCCCCCCCCCCCCCCCCCCCCCCCCCCCCCCCCCCCCCACCCCCCCCCCCCCCCCCCCCCCCCCCCCCCCCCCCCCCCCCCCCCCCCCCCCCCCCCCCCCCCCCCCCCCCCCCCCCCCCCCCCCCCCCCCCCCCCACCCCCCCCCCCCCCCCCCCCCCCCCCCCCCCCCCCCCCCCCCCACCCCCCCCCCCCCCCCCCCCCCCCCCCCCCCCCCCCCCCCCCCCCCCCCCCCCCCCCCCCCCCACCCCCCCCCCCCCCCCCCCCCCCCCCCCCCCCCCCCCCCCCCCCCCCCCCCCCCCCCCCCCCCCCCCCCCCCCCCCCACCCCCCCCCCCCCCCCCCCCCCCCCCCCCCCCCCCCCCCCCCCCCCCCCCCCCCCCCCCCCCCCCCCCCCCCCCCCCCCCCCCCCCCCCCCCCCACCCCCCCCCCCCCCCCCCCCCCCCCCCCCCCCCCCCCCCCCCCCCCCCCCCCCCCCCCCCCCCCCCCCCCCCCCCCCCCCCCCCCCCCCCCCCCCCCCCCCCCCCCCCCCCCCCCCCCCCCCCCCCCCCCCCCCCCCCCCCACCCCCCCCCCCCCCCCCCCCCCCCCCCCCCCCCCCCCCCCCCCCCCCCCCCCCCCCCCCCCCCCCCCCCCCCCCCCCCACCCCCCCCCCCCCCCCCCCCCCCCCCCCCCCCCCCCCCCCCCCCCCCCCCCCCCCCCCCCCCCCCCCCCCCCCCCCCCCCCCCCCCCCCCCCCCCCCCCCCCCCCCCCCCCCCCCCCCCCCCCCCC
>JASBVH010000026.1:0-22500 GCA_030141595.1 Chydorus sphaericus | reverse complement strand
CCCCCCCCCCCCCCCCCCCCCCCCCCCCCCCCCCCCCCCCCCCCCCCCCCCCCCCCCCCCCCCCCCCCCCCCCCCCCCCCCCCCCCCCCCCCCACCCCCCCCCCCCCCCCCCCCCCCCCCCCCCCCCCCCCCCCCCCCCCCCCCCCCCCCCCACCCCCCCCCCCCCCCCCCCCCCCCCCCCCCCCCCCCCCCCCCCCCCCCCCCCCCCCCCCCCCCCCCCCCACCCCCCCCCCCCCCCCCCCCCCCCCCCCCCCCCCCCCCCCCCCCCCCCCCCCCCCCCCCCCCCCCCCCCCCCCCCCCCCCCCCCCCCCCCCCCCCCCCCCCCCCCCCCCCCCCCCCCCCCCCCCCCCCCCCCCCCCCCCCCCCCCCCCCCCCCCCCCCCCCCCCCCCCACCCCCCCCCCCCCCCCCCCCCCCCCCCCCCCCCCCCCCCCCCCCCCCCCCCCCCCCCCCCCCCCCCCCCCCCCCCCCCCCCCCCCCCCCCCCCCCCCCCCCCCCCCCCCCCCCCCCCCCCCCCCCCCCCCCCCCCCCCCCCCCCCCCCCCCCCCCCCCCCCCCCCCCCCCCCCCCCCCCCCCCCCCCCCCCCCCCCCCCCCCCCACCCCCCCCCCCCCCCCCCCCCCCCCCCCCCCCCCCCCCCCCCCCCCCCCCCCCCCCCCCCCCCCCCCCCCCCCCCCCCCCCCCCCCCCCCCCCCCCCCCCCCCCCCCACCCCCCCCCCCCCCCCCCCCCCCCCCCCCCCCCCCCCCCCCCCCCCCCCCCCCCCCCCCCCCCCCCCCCCCCCCCCCCCCCCCCCCCCCCCCCCCCCCCCCCCCCCCCCCCCCCCCCCCCCCCCCCCCCCCCCCCCCCCCCCCCCCCCCCCCCCCCCCCCCCCCCCCCCCCCCCCCCCCCCCCCCCCCCCCCCCCCCCCCCCCCCCCCCCCCCCCCCCCCCCCCCCCCCCCCCCCCCCCCCCCCCCCCCCCCCCCCACCCCCCCCCCCCCCCCCCCCCCCCCCCCCCCCCCCCCCCCCCCCCCCCCCCCCCCCCCCCCCCCCCCCCCCCCCCCCCCCCCCCCCCCCCCCCCCCCCCCCCCCCCCCCCCCCCCCCCCCCCCCCCCCCCCCCCCCCCCCCCCCCCCCCCCCCCCCCCCCCCCCCCCCCCCCCCCCCCCCCCCCCCCCCCCCCCCCCCCCCCCCCCCCCCCCCCCCCCCCCCCCCCCCCCCCCCCCCCCCCCCCCCCCCCCCCCCCCCCCCCCCCCCCCCCCCCCCCCCCCCCCCCCCCCCCCCCCCCCCCCCCCCCCCCCCCCCCCCCCCCCCCCCCCCCCCCCCCCCCCCCCCCCCCCCCCCCCCCCCCCCCCCCCCCCCCCCCCCCCCCCCCCCCCCCCCCCCCCCCCCCCCCCCCCCCCCCCCCCCCCCCCCCCCCCCCCCCCCCCCCCCCCCCCCCCCCCCCCCCCCCCCCCCCCCCCCCCCCCCCCCCCCCCCCCCCCCCCCCCCCCCCCCCCCCCCCCCCCCCCCCCCCCCCCCCCCCCCCCCCCCCCCCCCCCCCCCCCCCCCCCCCCCCCCCCCCCCCCCCCCCCCCCCCCCCCCCCCCCCCCCCCCCCCCCCCCCCCCCCCCCCCCCCCCCCCCCCCCCCCCCCCCCCCCCCCCCCCCCCCCCCCCCCCCCCCCCCCCCCCCCCCCCCCCCCCCCCCCCCCCCCCCCCCCCCCCCCCCCCCCCCCCCCCCCCCCCCCCCCCCCCCCCCCCCCCCCCCCCCCCCCACCCCCCCCCCCCCCCCCCCCCCCCCCCCCCCCCCCCCCCCCCCCCCCCCCCCCCCCCCCCCCCCCCCCCCCCCCCCCCCCCCCCCCCCCCCCCCCCCCCCCCCCCCCCCCCCCCCCCCCCCCCCCCCCCCCCCCCCCCCCCCCCCCCCCCCCCCCCCCCCCCCCACCCCCCCCCCCCCCCCCCCCCCCCCCCCCCCCCCCCCCCCCCCCCCCCCCCCCCCCCCCCCCCCCCCCCCCCCCCCCCCCCCCCCCCCCCCCCCCCCCCCCCCCCCCCCCCCCCCCCCCCCCCCCCCCCCCCCCCCCCCCCCCCCCCCCCCCCCCCCCCCCCCCCCCCCCCCCCCCCCCCCCCCCCCCCCCCCCCCCCCCCCCCCCCCCCCCCCCCCCCCCCCCCCCCCCCCCCCCCCCCCCCCCCCCCCCCCCCCCCCCCCCCCCCCCCCCCCCCCCCCCCCCCCCCCCCCCCCCCCCCCCCCCCCCCCCCCCCCCCCCCCCCCCCCCCCCCCCCCCCCCCCCCCCCCCCCCCCCCCCCCCCCCCCCCCCCCCCCCCCCCCCCCCCCCCCCCCCCCCCCCCCCCCCCCCCCCCCCCCCCCCCCCCCCCCCCCCCCCCCCCCCCCCCCCCCCCCCCCCCCCCCCCCCCCCCCCCCCCCCCCCCCCCCCCCCCCCCCCCCCCCCCCCCCCCCCCCCCCCCCCCCCCCCCCCCCCCCCCCCCCCCCCCCCCCCCCCCCCCCCCCCCCCCCCCCCCCCCCCCCCCCCCCCCCCCCCCCCCCCCCCCCCCCCCCCCCCCCCCCCCCCCCCCCCCCCCCCCCCCCCCCCCCCCCCCCCCCCCCCCCCCCCCCCCCCCCCCCCCCCCCCCCCCCCCCCCCCCCCCCCCCCCCCCCCCCCCCCCCCCCCCCCCCCCCCCCCCCCCCCCCCCCCCCCCCCCCCCCCCCCCCCCCCCCCCCCCCCCCCCCCCCCCCCCCCCCCCCCCCCCCCCCCCCCCCCCCCCCCCCCCCCCCCCCCCCCCCCCCCCCCCCCCCCCCCCCCCCCCCCCCCCCCCCCCCCCCCCCCCCCCCCCCCCCCCCCCCCCCCCCCCCCCCCCCCCCCCCCCCCCCCCCCCCCCCCCCCCCCCCCCCCCCCCCCCCCCCCCCCCCCCCCCCCCCCCCCCCCCCCCCCCCCCCCCCCCCCCCCCCCCCCCCCCCCCCCCCCCCCCCCCCCCCCCCCCCCCCCCCCCCCCCCCCCCCCCCCCCCCCCCCCCCCCCCCCCCCCCCCCCCCCCCCCCCCCCCCCCCCCCCCCCCCCCCCCCCCCCCCCCCCCCCCCCCCCCCCCCCCCCCCCCCCCCCCCCCCCCCCCCCCCCCCCCCCCCCCCCCCCCCCCCCCCCCCCCCCCCCCCCCCCCCCCCCCCCCCCCCCCCCCCCCCCCCCCCCCCCCCCCCCCCCCCCCCCCCCCCCCCCCCCCCCCCCCCCCCCCCCCCCCCCCCCCCCCCCCCCCCCCCCCCCCCCCCCCCCCCCCCCCCCCCCCCCCCCCCCCCCCCCCCCCCCCCCCCCCCCCCCCCCCCCCCCCCCCCCCCCCCCCCCCCCCCCCCCCCCCCCCCCCCCCCCCCCCCCCCCCCCCCCCCCCCCCCCCCCCCCCCCCCCCCCCCCCCCCCCCCCCCCCCCCCCCCCCCCCCCCCCCCCCCCCCCCCCCCCCCCCCCCCCCCCCCCCCCCCCCCCCCCCCCCCCCCCCCCCCCCCCCCCCCCCCCCCCCCCCCCCCCCCCCCCCCCCCCCCCCCCCCCCCCCCCCCCCCCCCCCCCCCCCCCCCCCCCCCCCCCCCCCCCCCCCCCCCCCCCCCCCCCCCCCCCCCCCCCCCCCCCCCCCCCCCCCCCCCCCCCCCCCCCCCCCCCCCCCCCCCCCCCCCCCCCCCCCCCCCCCCCCCCCCCCCCCCCCCCCCCCCCCCCCCCCCCCCCCCCCCCCCCCCCCCCCCCCCCCCCCCCCCCCCCCCCCCCCCCCCCCCCCCCCCCCCCCCCCCCCCCCCCCCCCCCCCCCCCCCCCCCCCCCCCCCCCCCCCCCCCCCCCCCCCCCCCCCCCCCCCCCCCCCCCCCCCCCCCCCCCCCCCCCCCCCCCCCCCCCCCCCCCCCCCCCCCCCCCCCCCCCCCCCCCCCCCCCCCCCCCCCCCCCCCCCCCCCCCCCCCCCCCCCCCCCCCCCCCCCCCCCCCCCCCCCCCCCCCCCCCCCCCCCCCCCCCCCCCCCCCCCCCCCCCCCCCCCCCCCCCCCCCCCCCCCCCCCCCCCCCCCCCCCCCCCCCCCCCCCCCCCCCCCCCCCCCCCCCCCCCCCCCCCCCCCCCCCCCCCCCCCCCCCCCCCCCCCCCCCCCCCCCCCCCCCCCCCCCCCCCCCCCCCCCCCCCCCCCCCCCCCCCCCCCCCCCCCCCCCCCCCCCCCCCCCCCCCCCCCCCCCCCCCCCCCCCCCCCCCCCCCCCCCCCCCCCCCCCCCCCCCCCCCCCCCCCCCCCCCCCCCCCCCCCCCCCCCCCCCCCCCCCCCCCCCCCCCCCCCCCCCCCCCCCCCCCCCCCCCCCCCCCCCCCCCCCCCCCCCCCCCCCCCCCCCCCCCCCCCCCCCCCCCCCCCCCCCCCCCCCCCCCCCCCCCCCCCCCCCCCCCCCCCCCCCCCCCCCCCCCCCCCCCCCCCCCCCCCCCCCCCCCCCCCCCCCCCCCCCCCCCCCCCCCCCCCCCCCCCCCCCCCCCCCCCCCCCCCCCCCCCCCCCCCCCCCCCCCCCCCCCCCCCCCCCCCCCCCCCCCCCCCCCCCCCCCCCCCCCCCCCCCCCCCCCCCCCCCCCCCCCCCCCCCCCCCCCCCCCCCCCCCCCCCCCCCCCCCCCCCCCCCCCCCCCCCCCCCCCCCCCCCCCCCCCCCCCCCCCCCCCCCCCCCCCCCCCCCCCCCCCCCCCCCCCCCCCCCCCCCCCCCCCCCCCCCCCCCCCCCCCCCCCCCCCCCCCCCCCCCCCCCCCCCCCCCCCCCCCCCCCCCCCCCCCCCCCCCCCCCCCCCCCCCCCCCCCCCCCCCCCCCCCCCCCCCCCCCCCCCCCCCCCCCCCCCCCCCCCCCCCCCCCCCCCCCCCCCCCCCCCCCCCCCCCCCCCCCCCCCCCCCCCCCCCCCCCCCCCCCCCCCCCCCCCCCCCCCCCCCCCCCCCCCCCCCCCCCCCCCCCCCCCCCCCCCCCCCCCCCCCCCCCCCCCCCCCCCCCCCCCCCCCCCCCCCCCCCCCCCCCCCCCCCCCCCCCCCCCCCCCCCCCCCCCCCCCCCCCCCCCCCCCCCCCCCCCCCCCCCCCCCCCCCCCCCCCCCCCCCCCCCCCCCCCCCCCCCCCCCCCCCCCCCCCCCCCCCCCCCCCCCCCCCCCCCCCCCCCCCCCCCCCCCCCCCCCCCCCCCCCCCCCCCCCCCCCCCCCCCCCCCCCCCCCCCCCCCCCCCCCCCCCCCCCCCCCCCCCCCCCCCCCCCCCCCCCCCCCCCCCCCCCCCCCCCCCCCCCCCCCCCCCCCCCCCCCCCCCCCCCCCCCCCCCCCCCCCCCCCCCCCCCCCCCCCCCCCCCCCCCCCCCCCCCCCCCCCCCCCCCCCCCCCCCCCCCCCCCCCCCCCCCCCCCCCCCCCCCCCCCCCCCCCCCCCCCCCCCCCCCCCCCCCCCCCCCCCCCCCCCCCCCCCCCCCCCCCCCCCCCCCCCCCCCCCCCCCCCCCCCCCCCCCCCCCCCCCCCCCCCCCCCCCCCCCCCCCCCCCCCCCCCCCCCCCCCCCCCCCCCCCCCCCCCCCCCCCCCCCCCCCCCCCCCCCCCCCCCCCCCCCCCCCCCCCCCCCCCCCCCCCCCCCCCCCCCCCCCCCCCCCCCCCCCCCCCCCCCCCCCCCCCCCCCCCCCCCCCCCCCCCCCCCCCCCCCCCCCCCCCCCCCCCCCCCCCCCCCCCCCCCCCCCCCCCCCCCCCCCCCCCCCCCCCCCCCCCCCCCCCCCCCCCCCCCCCCCCCCCCCCCCCCCCCCCCCCCCCCCCCCCCCCCCCCCCCCCCCCCCCCCCCCCCCCCCCCCCCCCCCCCCCCCCCCCCCCCCCCCCCCCCCCCCCCCCCCCCCCCCCCCCCCCCCCCCCCCCCCCCCCCCCCCCCCCCCCCCCCCCCCCCCCCCCCCCCCCCCCCCCCCCCCCCCCCCCCCCCCCCCCCCCCCCCCCCCCCCCCCCCCCCCCCCCCCCCCCCCCCCCCCCCCCCCCCCCCCCCCCCCCCCCCCCCCCCCCCCCCCCCCCCCCCCCCCCCCCCCCCCCCCCCCCCCCCCCCCCCCCCCCCCCCCCCCCCCCCCCCCCCCCCCCCCCCCCCCCCCCCCCCCCCCCCCCCCCCCCCCCCCCCCCCCCCCCCCCCCCCCCCCCCCCCCCCCCCCCCCCCCCCCCCCCCCCCCCCCCCCCCCCCCCCCCCCCCCCCCCCCCCCCCCCCCCCCCCCCCCCCCCCCCCCCCCCCCCCCCCCCCCCCCCCCCCCCCCCCCCCCCCCCCCCCCCCCCCCCCCCCCCCCCCCCCCCCCCCCCCCCCCCCCCCCCCCCCCCCCCCCCCCCCCCCCCCCCCCCCCCCCCCCCCCCCCCCCCCCCCCCCCCCCCCCCCCCCCCCCCCCCCCCCCCCCCCCCCCCCCCCCCCCCCCCCCCCCCCCCCCCCCCCCCCCCCCCCCCCCCCCCCCCCCCCCCCCCCCCCCCCCCCCCCCCCCCCCCCCCCCCCCCCCCCCCCCCCCCCCCCCCCCCCCCCCCCCCCCCCCCCCCCCCCCCCCCCCCCCCCCCCCCCCCCCCCCCCCCCCCCCCCCCCCCCCCCCCCCCCCCCCCCCCCCCCCCCCCCCCCCCCCCCCCCCCCCCCCCCCCCCCCCCCCCCCCCCCCCCCCCCCCCCCCCCCCCCCCCCCCCCCCCCCCCCCCCCCCCCCCCCCCCCCCCCCCCCCCCCCCCCCCCCCCCCCCCCCCCCCCCCCCCCCCCCCCCCCCCCCCCCCCCCCCCCCCCCCCCCCCCCCCCCCCCCCCCCCCCCCCCCCCCCCCCCCCCCCCCCCCCCCCCCCCCCCCCCCCCCCCCCCCCCCCCCCCCCCCCCCCCCCCCCCCCCCCCCCCCCCCCCCCCCCCCCCCCCCCCCCCCCCCCCCCCCCCCCCCCCCCCCCCCCCCCCCCCCCCCCCCCCCCCCCCCCCCCCCCCCCCCCCCCCCCCCCCCCCCCCCCCCCCCCCCCCCCCCCCCCCCCCCCCCCCCCCCCCCCCCCCCCCCCCCCCCCCCCCCCCCCCCCCCCCCCCCCCCCCCCCCCCCCCCCCCCCCCCCCCCCCCCCCCCCCCCCCCCCCCCCCCCCCCCCCCCCCCCCCCCCCCCCCCCCCCCCCCCCCCCCCCCCCCCCCCCCCCCCCCCCCCCCCCCCCCCCCCCCCCCCCCCCCCCCCCCCCCCCCCCCCCCCCCCCCCCCCCCCCCCCCCCCCCCCCCCCCCCCCCCCCCCCCCCCCCCCCCCCCCCCCCCCCCCCCCCCCCCCCCCCCCCCCCCCCCCCCCCCCCCCCCCCCCCCCCCCCCCCCCCCCCCCCCCCCCCCCCCCCCCCCCCCCCCCCCCCCCCCCCCCCCCCCCCCCCCCCCCCCCCCCCCCCCCCCCCCCCCCCCCCCCCCCCCCCCCCCCCCCCCCCCCCCCCCCCCCCCCCCCCCCCCCCCCCCCCCCCCCCCCCCCCCCCCCCCCCCCCCCCCCCCCCCCCCCCCCCCCCCCCCCCCCCCCCCCCCCCCCCCCCCCCCCCCCCCCCCCCCCCCCCCCCCCCCCCCCCCCCCCCCCCCCCCCCCCCCCCCCCCCCCCCCCCCCCCCCCCCCCCCCCCCCCCCCCCCCCCCCCCCCCCCCCCCCCCCCCCCCCCCCCCCCCCCCCCCCCCCCCCCCCCCCCCCCCCCCCCCCCCCCCCCCCCCCCCCCCCCCCCCCCCCCCCCCCCCCCCCCCCCCCCCCCCCCCCCCCCCCCCCCCCCCCCCCCCCCCCCCCCCCCCCCCCCCCCCCCCCCCCCCCCCCCCCCCCCCCCCCCCCCCCCCCCCCCCCCCCCCCCCCCCCCCCCCCCCCCCCCCCCCCCCCCCCCCCCCCCCCCCCCCCCCCCCCCCCCCCCCCCCCCCCCCCCCCCCCCCCCCCCCCCCCCCCCCCCCCCCCCCCCCCCCCCCCCCCCCCCCCCCCCCCCCCCCCCCCCCCCCCCCCCCCCCCCCCCCCCCCCCCCCCCCCCCCCCCCCCCCCCCCCCCCCCCCCCCCCCCCCCCCCCCCCCCCCCCCCCCCCCCCCCCCCCCCCCCCCCCCCCCCCCCCCCCCCCCCCCCCCCCCCCCCCCCCCCCCCCCCCCCCCCCCCCCCCCCCCCCCCCCCCCCCCCCCCCCCCCCCCCCCCCCCCCCCCCCCCCCCCCCCCCCCCCCCCCCCCCCCCCCCCCCCCCCCCCCCCCCCCCCCCCCCCCCCCCCCCCCCCCCCCCCCCCCCCCCCCCCCCCCCCCCCCCCCCCCCCCCCCCCCCCCCCCCCCCCCCCCCCCCCCCCCCCCCCCCCCCCCCCCCCCCCCCCCCCCCCCCCCCCCCCCCCCCCCCCCCCCCCCCCCCCCCCCCCCCCCCCCCCCCCCCCCCCCCCCCCCCCCCCCCCCCCCCCCCCCCCCCCCCCCCCCCCCCCCCCCCCCCCCCCCCCCCCCCCCCCCCCCCCCCCCCCCCCCCCCCCCCCCCCCCCCCCCCCCCCCCCCCCCCCCCCCCCCCCCCCCCCCCCCCCCCCCCCCCCCCCCCCCCCCCCCCCCCCCCCCCCCCCCCCCCCCCCCCCCCCCCCCCCCCCCCCCCCCCCCCCCCCCCCCCCCCCCCCCCCCCCCCCCCCCCCCCCCCCCCCCCCCCCCCCCCCCCCCCCCCCCCCCCCCCCCCCCCCCCCCCCCCCCCCCCCCCCCCCCCCCCCCCCCCCCCCCCCCCCCCCCCCCCCCCCCCCCCCCCCCCCCCCCCCCCCCCCCCCCCCCCCCCCCCCCCCCCCCCCCCCCCCCCCCCCCCCCCCCCCCCCCCCCCCCCCCCCCCCCCCCCCCCCCCCCCCCCCCCCCCCCCCCCCCCCCCCCCCCCCCCCCCCCCCCCCCCCCCCCCCCCCCCCCCCCCCCCCCCCCCCCCCCCCCCCCCCCCCCCCCCCCCCCCCCCCCCCCCCCCCCCCCCCCCCCCCCCCCCCCCCCCCCCCCCCCCCCCCCCCCCCCCCCCCCCCCCCCCCCCCCCCCCCCCCCCCCCCCCCCCCCCCCCCCCCCCCCCCCCCCCCCCCCCCCCCCCCCCCCCCCCCCCCCCCCCCCCCCCCCCCCCCCCCCCCCCCCCCCCCCCCCCCCCCCCCCCCCCCCCCCCCCCCCCCCCCCCCCCCCCCCCCCCCCCCCCCCCCCCCCCCCCCCCCCCCCCCCCCCCCCCCCCCCCCCCCCCCCCCCCCCCCCCCCCCCCCCCCCCCCCCCCCCCCCCCCCCCCCCCCCCCCCCCCCCCCCCCCCCCCCCCCCCCCCCCCCCCCCCCCCCCCCCCCCCCCCCCCCCCCCCCCCCCCCCCCCCCCCCCCCCCCCCCCCCCCCCCCCCCCCCCCCCCCCCCCCCCCCCCCCCCCCCCCCCCCCCCCCCCCCCCCCCCCCCCCCCCCCCCCCCCCCCCCCCCCCCCCCCCCCCCCCCCCCCCCCCCCCCCCCCCCCCCCCCCCCCCCCCCCCCCCCCCCCCCCCCCCCCCCCCCCCCCCCCCCCCCCCCCCCCCCCCCCCCCCCCCCCCCCCCCCCCCCCCCCCCCCCCCCCCCCCCCCCCCCCCCCCCCCCCCCCCCCCCCCCCCCCCCCCCCCCCCCCCCCCCCCCCCCCCCCCCCCCCCCCCCCCCCCCCCCCCCCCCCCCCCCCCCCCCCCCCCCCCCCCCCCCCCCCCCCCCCCCCCCCCCCCCCCCCCCCCCCCCCCCCCCCCCCCCCCCCCCCCCCCCCCCCCCCCCCCCCCCCCCCCCCCCCCCCCCCCCCCCCCCCCCCCCCCCCCCCCCCCCCCCCCCCCCCCCCCCCCCCCCCCCCCCCCCCCCCCCCCCCCCCCCCCCCCCCCCCCCCCCCCCCCCCCCCCCCCCCCCCCCCCCCCCCCCCCCCCCCCCCCCCCCCCCCCCCCCCCCCCCCCCCCCCCCCCCCCCCCCCCCCCCCCCCCCCCCCCCCCCCCCCCCCCCCCCCCCCCCCCCCCCCCCCCCCCCCCCCCCCCCCCCCCCCCCCCCCCCCCCCCCCCCCCCCCCCCCCCCCCCCCCCCCCCCCCCCCCCCCCCCCCCCCCCCCCCCCCCCCCCCCCCCCCCCCCCCCCCCCCCCCCCCCCCCCCCCCCCCCCCCCCCCCCCCCCCCCCCCCCCCCCCCCCCCCCCCCCCCCCCCCCCCCCCCCCCCCCCCCCCCCCCCCCCCCCCCCCCCCCCCCCCCCCCCCCCCCCCCCCCCCCCCCCCCCCCCCCCCCCCCCCCCCCCCCCCCCCCCCCCCCCCCCCCCCCCCCCCCCCCCCCCCCCCCCCCCCCCCCCCCCCCCCCCCCCCCCCCCCCCCCCCCCCCCCCCCCCCCCCCCCCCCCCCCCCCCCCCCCCCCCCCCCCCCCCCCCCCCCCCCCCCCCCCCCCCCCCCCCCCCCCCCCCCCCCCCCCCCCCCCCCCCCCCCCCCCCCCCCCCCCCCCCCCCCCCCCCCCCCCCCCCCCCCCCCCCCCCCCCCCCCCCCCCCCCCCCCCCCCCCCCCCCCCCCCCCCCCCCCCCCCCCCCCCCCCCCCCCCCCCCCCCCCCCCCCCCCCCCCCCCCCCCCCCCCCCCCCCCCCCCCCCCCCCCCCCCCCCCCCCCCCCCCCCCCCCCCCCCCCCCCCCCCCCCCCCCCCCCCCCCCCCCCCCCCCCCCCCCCCCCCCCCCCCCCCCCCCCCCCCCCCCCCCCCCCCCCCCCCCCCCCCCCCCCCCCCCCCCCCCCCCCCCCCCCCCCCCCCCCCCCCCCCCCCCCCCCCCCCCCCCCCCCCCCCCCCCCCCCCCCCCCCCCCCCCCCCCCCCCCCCCCCCCCCCCCCCCCCCCCCCCCCCCCCCCCCCCCCCCCCCCCCCCCCCCCCCCCCCCCCCCCCCCCCCCCCCCCCCCCCCCCCCCCCCCCCCCCCCCCCCCCCCCCCCCCCCCCCCCCCCCCCCCCCCCCCCCCCCCCCCCCCCCCCCCCCCCCCCCCCCCCCCCCCCCCCCCCCCCCCCCCCCCCCCCCCCCCCCCCCCCCCCCCCCCCCCCCCCCCCCCCCCCCCCCCCCCCCCCCCCCCCCCCCCCCCCCCCCCCCCCCCCCCCCCCCCCCCCCCCCCCCCCCCCCCCCCCCCCCCCCCCCCCCCCCCCCCCCCCCCCCCCCCCCCCCCCCCCCCCCCCCCCCCCCCCCCCCCCCCCCCCCCCCCCCCCCCCCCCCCCCCCCCCCCCCCCCCCCCCCCCCCCCCCCCCCCCCCCCCCCCCCCCCCCCCCCCCCCCCCCCCCCCCCCCCCCCCCCCCCCCCCCCCCCCCCCCCCCCCCCCCCCCCCCCCCCCCCCCCCCCCCCCCCCCCCCCCCCCCCCCCCCCCCCCCCCCCCCCCCCCCCCCCCCCCCCCCCCCCCCCCCCCCCCCCCCCCCCCCCCCCCCCCCCCCCCCCCCCCCCCCCCCCCCCCCCCCCCCCCCCCCCCCCCCCCCCCCCCCCCCCCCCCCCCCCCCCCCCCCCCCCCCCCCCCCCCCCCCCCCCCCCCCCCCCCCCCCCCCCCCCCCCCCCCCCCCCCCCCCCCCCCCCCCCCCCCCCCCCCCCCCCCCCCCCCCCCCCCCCCCCCCCCCCCCCCCCCCCCCCCCCCCCCCCCCCCCCCCCCCCCCCCCCCCCCCCCCCCCCCCCCCCCCCCCCCCCCCCCCCCCCCCCCCCCCCCCCCCCCCCCCCCCCCCCCCCCCCCCCCCCCCCCCCCCCCCCCCCCCCCCCCCCCCCCCCCCCCCCCCCCCCCCCCCCCCCCCCCCCCCCCCCCCCCCCCCCCCCCCCCCCCCCCCCCCCCCCCCCCCCCCCCCCCCCCCCCCCCCCCCCCCCCCCCCCCCCCCCCCCCCCCCCCCCCCCCCCCCCCCCCCCCCCCCCCCCCCCCCCCCCCCCCCCCCCCCCCCCCCCCCCCCCCCCCCCCCCCCCCCCCCCCCCCCCCCCCCCCCCCCCCCCCCCCCCCCCCCCCCCCCCCCCCCCCCCCCCCCCCCCCCCCCCCCCCCCCCCCCCCCCCCCCCCCCCCCCCCCCCCCCCCCCCCCCCCCCCCCCCCCCCCCCCCCCCCCCCCCCCCCCCCCCCCCCCCCCCCCCCCCCCCCCCCCCCCCCCCCCCCCCCCCCCCCCCCCCCCCCCCCCCCCCCCCCCCCCCCCCCCCCCCCCCCCCCCCCCCCCCCCCCCCCCCCCCCCCCCCCCCCCCCCCCCCCCCCCCCCCCCCCCCCCCCCCCCCCCCCCCCCCCCCCCCCCCCCCCCCCCCCCCCCCCCCCCCCCCCCCCCCCCCCCCCCCCCCCCCCCCCCCCCCCCCCCCCCCCCCCCCCCCCCCCCCCCCCCCCCCCCCCCCCCCCCCCCCCCCCCCCCCCCCCCCCCCCCCCCCCCCCCCCCCCCCCCCCCCCCCCCCCCCCCCCCCCCCCCCCCCCCCCCCCCCCCCCCCCCCCCCCCCCCCCCCCCCCCCCCCCCCCCCCCCCCCCCCCCCCCCCCCCCCCCCCCCCCCCCCCCCCCCCCCCCCCCCCCCCCCCCCCCCCCCCCCCCCCCCCCCCCCCCCCCCCCCCCCCCCCCCCCCCCCCCCCCCCCCCCCCCCCCCCCCCCCCCCCCCCCCCCCCCCCCCCCCCCCCCCCCCCCCCCCCCCCCCCCCCCCCCCCCCCCCCCCCCCCCCCCCCCCCCCCCCCCCCCCCCCCCCCCCCCCCCCCCCCCCCCCCCCCCCCCCCCCCCCCCCCCCCCCCCCCCCCCCCCCCCCCCCCCCCCCCCCCCCCCCCCCCCCCCCCCCCCCCCCCCCCCCCCCCCCCCCCCCCCCCCCCCCCCCCCCCCCCCCCCCCCCCCCCCCCCCCCCCCCCCCCCCCCCCCCCCCCCCCCCCCCCCCCCCCCCCCCCCCCCCCCCCCCCCCCCCCCCCCCCCCCCCCCCCCCCCCCCCCCCCCCCCCCCCCCCCCCCCCCCCCCCCCCCCCCCCCCCCCCCCCCCCCCCCCCCCCCCCCCCCCCCCCCCCCCCCCCCCCCCCCCCCCCCCCCCCCCCCCCCCCCCCCCCCCCCCCCCCCCCCCCCCCCCCCCCCCCCCCCCCCCCCCCCCCCCCCCCCCCCCCCCCCCCCCCCCCCCCCCCCCCCCCCCCCCCCCCCCCCCCCCCCCCCCCCCCCCCCCCCCCCCCCCCCCCCCCCCCCCCCCCCCCCCCCCCCCCCCCCCCCCCCCCCCCCCCCCCCCCCCCCCCCCCCCCCCCCCCCCCCCCCCCCCCCCCCCCCCCCCCCCCCCCCCCCCCCCCCCCCCCCCCCCCCCCCCCCCCCCCCCCCCCCCCCCCCCCCCCCCCCCCCCCCCCCCCCCCCCCCCCCCCCCCCCCCCCCCCCCCCCCCCCCCCCCCCCCCCCCCCCCCCCCCCCCCCCCCCCCCCCCCCCCCCCCCCCCCCCCCCCCCCCCCCCCCCCCCCCCCCCCCCCCCCCCCCCCCCCCCCCCCCCCCCCCCCCCCCCCCCCCCCCCCCCCCCCCCCCCCCCCCCCCCCCCCCCCCCCCCCCCCCCCCCCCCCCCCCCCCCCCCCCCCCCCCCCCCCCCCCCCCCCCCCCCCCCCCCCCCCCCCCCCCCCCCCCCCCCCCCCCCCCCCCCCCCCCCCCCCCCCCCCCCCCCCCCCCCCCCCCCCCCCCCCCCCCCCCCCCCCCCCCCCCCCCCCCCCCCCCCCCCCCCCCCCCCCCCCCCCCCCCCCCCCCCCCCCCCCCCCCCCCCCCCCCCCCCCCCCCCCCCCCCCCCCCCCCCCCCCCCCCCCCCCCCCCCCCCCCCCCCCCCCCCCCCCCCCCCCCCCCCCCCCCCCCCCCCCCCCCCCCCCCCCCCCCCCCCCCCCCCCCCCCCCCCCCCCCCCCCCCCCCCCCCCCCCCCCCCCCCCCCCCCCCCCCCCCCCCCCCCCCCCCCCCCCCCCCCCCCCCCCCCCCCCCCCCCCCCCCCCCCCCCCCCCCCCCCCCCCCCCCCCCCCCCCCCCCCCCCCCCCCCCCCCCCCCCCCCCCCCCCCCCCCCCCCCCCCCCCCCCCCCCCCCCCCCCCCCCCCCCCCCCCCCCCCCCCCCCCCCCCCCCCCCCCCCCCCCCCCCCCCCCCCCCCCCCCCCCCCCCCCCCCCCCCCCCCCCCCCCCCCCCCCCCCCCCCCCCCCCCCCCCCCCCCCCCCCCCCCCCCCCCCCCCCCCCCCCCCCCCCCCCCCCCCCCCCCCCCCCCCCCCCCCCCCCCCCCCCCCCCCCCCCCCCCCCCCCCCCCCCCCCCCCCCCCCCCCCCCCCCCCCCCCCCCCCCCCCCCCCCCCCCCCCCCCCCCCCCCCCCCCCCCCCCCCCCCCCCCCCCCCCCCCCCCCCCCCCCCCCCCCCCCCCCCCCCCCCCCCCCCCCCCCCCCCCCCCCCCCCCCCCCCCCCCCCCCCCCCCCCCCCCCCCCCCCCCCCCCCCCCCCCCCCCCCCCCCCCCCCCCCCCCCCCCCCCCCCCCCCCCCCCCCCCCCCCCCCCCCCCCCCCCCCCCCCCCCCCCCCCCCCCCCCCCCCCCCCCCCCCCCCCCCCCCCCCCCCCCCCCCCCCCCCCCCCCCCCCCCCCCCCCCCCCCCCCCCCCCCCCCCCCCCCCCCCCCCCCCCCCCCCCCCCCCCCCCCCCCCCCCCCCCCCCCCCCCCCCCCCCCCCCCCCCCCCCCCCCCCCCCCCCCCCCCCCCCCCCCCCCCCCCCCCCCCCCCCCCCCCCCCCCCCCCCCCCCCCCCCCCCCCCCCCCCCCCCCCCCCCCCCCCCCCCCCCCCCCCCCCCCCCCCCCCCCCCCCCCCCCCCCCCCCCCCCCCCCCCCCCCCCCCCCCCCCCCCCCCCCCCCCCCCCCCCCCCCCCCCCCCCCCCCCCCCCCCCCCCCCCCCCCCCCCCCCCCCCCCCCCCCCCCCCCCCCCCCCCCCCCCCCCCCCCCCCCCCCCCCCCCCCCCCCCCCCCCCCCCCCCCCCCCCCCCCCCCCCCCCCCCCCCCCCCCCCCCCCCCCCCCCCCCCCCCCCCCCCCCCCCCCCCCCCCCCCCCCCCCCCCCCCCCCCCCCCCCCCCCCCCCCCCCCCCCCCCCCCCCCCCCCCCCCCCCCCCCCCCCCCCCCCCCCCCCCCCCCCCCCCCCCCCCCCCCCCCCCCCCCCCCCCCCCCCCCCCCCCCCCCCCCCCCCCCCCCCCCCCCCCCCCCCCCCCCCCCCCCCCCCCCCCCCCCCCCCCCCCCCCCCCCCCCCCCCCCCCCCCCCCCCCCCCCCCCCCCCCCCCCCCCCCCCCCCCCCCCCCCCCCCCCCCCCCCCCCCCCCCCCCCCCCCCCCCCCCCCCCCCCCCCCCCCCCCCCCCCCCCCCCCCCCCCCCCCCCCCCCCCCCCCCCCCCCCCCCCCCCCCCCCCCCCCCCCCCCCCCCCCCCCCCCCCCCCCCCCCCCCCCCCCCCCCCCCCCCCCCCCCCCCCCCCCCCCCCCCCCCCCCCCCCCCCCCCCCCCCCCCCCCCCCCCCCCCCCCCCCCCCCCCCCCCCCCCCCCCCCCCCCCCCCCCCCCCCCCCCCCCCCCCCCCCCCCCCCCCCCCCCCCCCCCCCCCCCCCCCCCCCCCCCCCCCCCCCCCCCCCCCCCCCCCCCCCCCCCCCCCCCCCCCCCCCCCCCCCCCCCCCCCCCCCCCCCCCCCCCCCCCCCCCCCCCCCCCCCCCCCCCCCCCCCCCCCCCCCCCCCCCCCCCCCCCCCCCCCCCCCCCCCCCCCCCCCCCCCCCCCCCCCCCCCCCCCCCCCCCCCCCCCCCCCCCCCCCCCCCCCCCCCCCCCCCCCCCCCCCCCCCCCCCCCCCCCCCCCCCCCCCCCCCCCCCCCCCCCCCCCCCCCCCCCCCCCCCCCCCCCCCCCCCCCCCCCCCCCCCCCCCCCCCCCCCCCCCCCCCCCCCCCCCCCCCCCCCCCCCCCCCCCCCCCCCCCCCCCCCCCCCCCCCCCCCCCCCCCCCCCCCCCCCCCCCCCCCCCCCCCCCCCCCCCCCCCCCCCCCCCCCCCCCCCCCCCCCCCCCCCCCCCCCCCCCCCCCCCCCCCCCCCCCCCCCCCCCCCCCCCCCCCCCCCCCCCCCCCCCCCCCCCCCCCCCCCCCCCCCCCCCCCCCCCCCCCCCCCCCCCCCCCCCCCCCCCCCCCCCCCCCCCCCCCCCCCCCCCCCCCCCCCCCCCCCCCCCCCCCCCCCCCCCCCCCCCCCCCCCCCCCCCCCCCCCCCCCCCCCCCCCCCCCCCCCCCCCCCCCCCCCCCCCCCCCCCCCCCCCCCCCCCCCCCCCCCCCCCCCCCCCCCCCCCCCCCCCCCCCCCCCCCCCCCCCCCCCCCCCCCCCCCCCCCCCCCCCCCCCCCCCCCCCCCCCCCCCCCCCCCCCCCCCCCCCCCCCCCCCCCCCCCCCCCCCCCCCCCCCCCCCCCCCCCCCCCCCCCCCCCCCCCCCCCCCCCCCCCCCCCCCCCCCCCCCCCCCCCCCCCCCCCCCCCCCCCCCCCCCCCCCCCCCCCCCCCCCCCCCCCCCCCCCCCCCCCCCCCCCCCCCCCCCCCCCCCCCCCCCCCCCCCCCCCCCCCCCCCCCCCCCCCCCCCCCCCCCCCCCCCCCCCCCCCCCCCCCCCCCCCCCCCCCCCCCCCCCCCCCCCCCCCCCCCCCCCCCCCCCCCCCCCCCCCCCCCCCCCCCCCCCCCCCCCCCCCCCCCCCCCCCCCCCCCCCCCCCCCCCCCCCCCCCCCCCCCCCCCCCCCCCCCCCCCCCCCCCCCCCCCCCCCCCCCCCCCCCCCCCCCCCCCCCCCCCCCCCCCCCCCCCCCCCCCCCCCCCCCCCCCCCCCCCCCCCCCCCCCCCCCCCCCCCCCCCCCCCCCCCCCCCCCCCCCCCCCCCCCCCCCCCCCCCCCCCCCCCCCCCCCCCCCCCCCCCCCCCCCCCCCCCCCCCCCCCCCCCCCCCCCCCCCCCCCCCCCCCCCCCCCCCCCCCCCCCCCCCCCCCCCCCCCCCCCCCCCCCCCCCCCCCCCCCCCCCCCCCCCCCCCCCCCCCCCCCCCCCCCCCCCCCCCCCCCCCCCCCCCCCCCCCCCCCCCCCCCCCCCCCCCCCCCCCCCCCCCCCCCCCCCCCCCCCCCCCCCCCCCCCCCCCCCCCCCCCCCCCCCCCCCCCCCCCCCCCCCCCCCCCCCCCCCCCCCCCCCCCCCCCCCCCCCCCCCCCCCCCCCCCCCCCCCCCCCCCCCCCCCCCCCCCCCCCCCCCCCCCCCCCCCCCCCCCCCCCCCCCCCCCCCCCCCCCCCCCCCCCCCCCCCCCCCCCCCCCCCCCCCCCCCCCCCCCCCCCCCCCCCCCCCCCCCCCCCCCCCCCCCCCCCCCCCCCCCCCCCCCCCCCCCCCCCCCCCCCCCCCCCCCCCCCCCCCCCCCCCCCCCCCCCCCCCCCCCCCCCCCCCCCCCCCCCCCCCCCCCCCCCCCCCCCCCCCCCCCCCCCCCCCCCCCCCCCCCCCCCCCCCCCCCCCCCCCCCCCCCCCCCCCCCCCCCCCCCCCCCCCCCCCCCCCCCCCCCCCCCCCCCCCCCCCCCCCCCCCCCCCCCCCCCCCCCCCCCCCCCCCCCCCCCCCCCCCCCCCCCCCCCCCCCCCCCCCCCCCCCCCCCCCCCCCCCCCCCCCCCCCCCCCCCCCCCCCCCCCCCCCCCCCCCCCCCCCCCCCCCCCCCCCCCCCCCCCCCCCCCCCCCCCCCCCCCCCCCCCCCCCCCCCCCCCCCCCCCCCCCCCCCCCCCCCCCCCCCCCCCCCCCCCCCCCCCCCCCCCCCCCCCCCCCCCCCCCCCCCCCCCCCCCCCCCCCCCCCCCCCCCCCCCCCCCCCCCCCCCCCCCCCCCCCCCCCCCCCCCCCCCCCCCCCCCCCCCCCCCCCCCCCCCCCCCCCCCCCCCCCCCCCCCCCCCCCCCCCCCCCCCCCCCCCCCCCCCCCCCCCCCCCCCCCCCCCCCCCCCCCCCCCCCCCCCCCCCCCCCCCCCCCCCCCCCCCCCCCCCCCCCCCCCCCCCCCCCCCCCCCCCCCCCCCCCCCCCCCCCCCCCCCCCCCCCCCCCCCCCCCCCCCCCCCCCCCCCCCCCCCCCCCCCCCCCCCCCCCCCCCCCCCCCCCCCCCCCCCCCCCCCCCCCCCCCCCCCCCCCCCCCCCCCCCCCCCCCCCCCCCCCCCCCCCCCCCCCCCCCCCCCCCCCCCCCCCCCCCCCCCCCCCCCCCCCCCCCCCCCCCCCCCCCCCCCCCCCCCCCCCCCCCCCCCCCCCCCCCCCCCCCCCCCCCCCCCCCCCCCCCCCCCCCCCCCCCCCCCCCCCCCCCCCCCCCCCCCCCCCCCCCCCCCCCCCCCCCCCCCCCCCCCCCCCCCCCCCCCCCCCCCCCCCCCCCCCCCCCCCCCCCCCCCCCCCCCCCCCCCCCCCCCCCCCCCCCCCCCCCCCCCCCCCCCCCCCCCCCCCCCCCCCCCCCCCCCCCCCCCCCCCCACCCCCCCCCCCCCCCCCCCCCCCCCCCCCCCCCCCCCCCCCCCCCCCCCCCCCCCCCCCCCCCCCCCCCCCCCCCCCCCCCCCCCCCCCCCCCCCCCCCCCCCCCCCCCCCCCCCCCCCCCCCCCCCCCCCCCCCCCCCCCCCCCCCCCCCCCCCCCCCCCCCCCCCCCCCCCCCCCCCCCCCCCCCCCCCCCCCCCCCCCCCCCCCCCCCCCCCCCCCCCCCCCCCCCCCCCCCCCCCCCCCCCCCCCCCCCCCCCCCCCCCCCCCCCCCCCCCCCCCCCCCCCCCCCCCCCCCCCCCCCCCCCCCCCCCCCCCCCCCCCCCCCCCCCCCCCCCCCCCCCCCCCCCCCCCCCCCCCCCCCCCCCCCCCCCCCCCCCCCCCCCCCCCCCCCCCCCCCCCCCCCCCCCCCCCCCCCTCCCCCCCCCCCCCCCCCCCCCCCCCCCCCCCCCCCCCCCCCCCCCCCCCCCCCCCCCCCCCCCCCCCCCCCCCCCCCCCCCCCCCCCCCCCCCCCCCCCCCCCCCCCCCCCCCCCCCCCCCCCCCCCCCCCCCCCCCCCCCCCCCCCCCCCCCCCCCCCCCCCCCCCCCCCCCCCCCCCCCCCCCCCCCCCCCCCCCCCCCCCCCCCCCCCCCCCCCCCCCCCCCCCCCCCCCCCCCCCCCCCCCCCCCCCCCCCCCCCCCCCCCCCCCCCCCCCCCCCCCCCCCCCCCCCCCCCCCCCCCCCCCCCCCCCCCCCCCCCCCCCCCCCCCCCCCCCCCCCCCCCCCCTCCCCCCCCCCCCCCCCCCCCCCCCCCCCCCCCCCCCCCCCCCCCCCCCCCCCCCCCCCCCCCCCCCCCCCCCCCCCCCCCCCCCCCCCCCTCCCCCCCCCCCCCCCCCCCCCCCCCCCCCTCCCCCCCCCCCCCCCCCCCCCCCCCCCCCCCCCCCCCCCCCCCCCCCCCCCCCCCCCCCCCCCCCCCCCCCCCCCCCCCCCCCCCCCCCCCCCCCCCCCCCCCCCCCCCCCCCCCCCCCCCCCCCCCCCCCCCCCCCCCCCCCCCCCCCCCCCCCCCCCCCCCCCCCCCCCCCCCCCCCCCCCCCCCCCCCCCCCCCCCCCCCCCCCCCCCCCCCCCCCCCCCCCCCCCCCCCCCCCCCCCCCCCCCCCCCCCCCCCCCCCCCCCCCCCCCCCCCCCCCCCCCCCCCCCCCCCCCCCCCCCCCCCCCCCCCCCCCCCCCCCCCCCCCCCCCCCCCCCCCCCCCCCCCCCCCCCCCCCCCCCCCCCCCCCCCCCCCCCCCCCCCCCCCCCCCCCCCCCCCCCCCCCCCCCCCCCCCCCCCCCCCCCCCCCCCCCCCCCCCCCCCCCCCCCCCCCCCCCCCCCCCCCCCCCCCCCCCCCCCCCCCCCCCCCCCCCCCCCCCCCCCCCCCCCCCCCCCCCCCCCCCCCCCCCCCCCCCCCCCCCCCCCCCCCCCCCCCCCCCCCCCCCCCCCCCCCCCCCCCCCCCCCCCCCTCCCCCACCCCCCCCCCCCCCCCCCCCCCCCCCCCCCCCCCCCCCCCCCCCCCCCCCCCCTCCCCCCCCCCCCCCCCCCCCCCCCCCCCCCCCCCTCCCCCCCCCCCCCCCCCCCCCCCCCCCCCCCCCTCCCCCCCCCCCCCCCCCCCCCCCCCCCCCCCCCCCCCCCCCCCCCCCCCCCCCCCCCCCCCCCCCCCCCCCCCCCCCCCCCCCCCCCCCCCCCCCCCCCCCCCCCCCCCCCCCCCCCCCCCCCCCCCCCCCCCCCCCCCCCCCCCCCCCCCCCCCCCCCCCCCCCCCCCCCCCCCCCCCTCCCCCCCCCCCCCCCCCCCCCCCCCCCCCCCCCCCCCTCCCCCCCCCCCCCCCCCCCCCCCCCCCCCCCCCCCCCCCCCCCCCCCCCCTCCCCCCCCCCCCCCCCCCCCCCCCCCCCCCCCCCCCCCCCCCCCCCCCCCCCCCCCCCCCCCCCCCCCCCCCCCCCCCCCCCCCCCCCCCCCTCCCCCCCCCCCCCCCCCCCCCCCCCCCCCCCCCCCCCCCCCCCCCCCCCCCCCCCCCCCCCCTCCCCCCCCCCCCCCCCCCCCCCCCCCCCCCCCCCCCTCCCCCCCCCCCCCCCCCCCCCCCCCCCCCCCCCCCCCCCCCCCCCCCCCCCCCCCCCCTCCCCCCCCCCCCCCCCCCCCCCCCCCCCCCCCCCCCCCCCCCCCCCCCCCCCCCCCCCCCCCCCCCCCCCCCCCCCCCCCCCCCCCCCCCCCCCCCCCCCCCCCCCCCCCCCCCCCCCCCCCCCCCCCCCCCCCCCCCCCCCCCCCCCCCCCCCCCCCCCCCCCCCCCCCCCCCCCCCCCCCCCCCCCCCCCCCCCCCCCCCCCCCCCCCCCCCCCCCCCCCCCCCCCCCCCTCCCCCCCCCCCCCCCCCCCCCCCCCCCCCCCCCCCCCCCCCCCCCCCCCCCCCCCCCCCCCCCCCCCCCCCCCCCCCCCCCCCCCCCCCCCCCCCCCCCCCCCCCCCCCCCCCCCCCCCCCCCCCCCCCCCCCCCCCCCCCCCCCCCCCCCCCCCCCCCCCCCCCCCCCCCCCCCCCCCCCCCCCCCCCCCCCCCCCCCCCCCCCCCCCCCCCCTCCCCCCCCCCCCCCCCCCCCCCCCCCCCCCCCCCCCCCCCCCCCCCCCCCCCCCCCCCCCCCCCCCCTCCCCCCCCCCCCCCCCCCCCCCCCCCCCCCCCCCCCCCCCCCCCCCCCCCCCCCCCCCCCCCCCCCCCCCCCCCCCCCCCCCCCCCCCCCCCCCCCCCCCCCCCCCCCCCCCCCCCCCCCCCCCCCCCCCCTCCCCCCCCCCCCCCCCCCCCCCCCCCCCCCCCCCCCCCCCCCCCCCCCCCCCCCCCCCCCCCCCCCCCCCCCCCCCCCCCCCCCCCCCCCCCCCCCCCCCCCCTCCCCCCCCCCCCCCCCCCCCCCCCCCCCCTCCCCCCCCCCCCCCCCCCCCCCCCCCCCCCCCCCCCCCCCCCCCCCCCCCCCCCCCCCCCCCCCCCCCCCCCCCCCCCCCCCCCCCTCCCCCCCCCCCCCCCCCCCCCCCCCCCCCCCCCCCCCCCCCCCCCCACCCCCCCCCCCCCCCCCCCCCCCCCCCCCCCCCCCCCCCCCCCCCCCCCCCCTCCCCCCCCCCCCCCCCCCCCCCCCCCCCCCCCCCCCCCCCCCCCCCCCCCCCCCCCCCCCCTCCCCCCTCCCCCCCCCCCCCCCCCCCCCCCCCCCCCCCCCCCCCCCCCCCCCCCCCCCCCCCCCCCCCCCCCCCCCCCCCCCCCCCCCCCCCCCCCCCCCCCCCCCCCCCCCCCCCCCCCCCCCCCCCCCCCCCCCCCCCCCCCCCCCCCCCCCCCCCCCCCCCTCCCCCCCCCCCCCCCCCCCCCCCCCCCCCCCCCCCCCCCCCCCCCCCCCCCCCCCCCCCCCCCCCCCCCCCCCCCCCCCCCCCCCCCTCCCCCCCCCCCCCCCCCCCCCCCCCCCCCCCCCCCCCCCCCCCCCCCCCCCCCCCCCCCCCCCCCCCCCCCCCCCCCCCCCTCCCCCCCCCCCCCCCCCCCCCCCCCCCCCCCCCCCCCCCCCCCCCACCCCCCCCCCCCCCCCCCCCCCCCCCCCCCCCCCCCCCCCCCCCCCCCTCCCCCCCCCCCCCCCCCCCCCCCCCCCCCCCCCCCCCCCCCCCCCCCCCCCCCCCCCCCCCCCCCCCCCCCCCCCCCCCCCCCCCCCCCCCCCCCCCCCCCCCCCCCCCCCCCCCCCCCCCCCCCCCCCTCCCCCCCCCCCCCCCCCCCCCCCTCCCCCCTTCCCCCCCCCCCCCCCCCCCCCCCCCCCCCCCCCCCCCCCCCCCCCCCCCCCCCCCCCCCCCCCCCCCCCCCCCCCCCCCCCCCCCCCCCCCCCCCCCCCCCCCCCCCCCCCCCCCCCCCCCCCCCCCCCCCCCCCCCCCCCCCCCTCCCCCCCCCCCCCCCCCCCCCCCCCCCCCCCCCCCCCCCCCCCCCCCCCCCCCCCCCCCCCCCCCCCCCCCCCCCCCCCCCTCCCCCCCCCCCCCCCCCCTCCCCCCCCCCCCCCCCCCCCTCCCCCCCCCCCCCCCCCCCCTCCCCCCCCCCCCCCCCCCCCCCCCCCCCCCCCCCCCCCCCCCCCTCCCCCCCCCCCCCCCCCCCCCCCCCCCCCCCCCCCCCCCCCCCCCCCCCCCCCCCCCCCCCCCCCCCCCCCCCCCTCCCCCCCCCCCCCCCCCCCCCCCCCCCCCCCCCCCCCCCCCCCCCCCCCCCCCCCCCCCCCCCCCCCCCCTCCCCCCCCCCCCCCCCCCCCCTCCCCCCCCCCCCCCCCCCCCCCCCCCCCCCCCCCCCCCCCCCCCCCCCCCCCCCCCCCCCCCCCC
>JASBVH010000025.1:0-37219 GCA_030141595.1 Chydorus sphaericus | reverse complement strand
GGAACTGGTCTTTGAACCGCATCGATGTAAGAAATCAAAATGGCATTACGTTTGGCGATTTTCTTGATGAAGGAGCTTGAAAAAGCCTTGGCGATTTTTTTTTATAGAGGAAAAGTTTATAAGGGGCACCTTTATGTACAGAAGTAAATTTGAACATGTTATAGGAATTCCTTTGAAAGGTTCTTCGTCCTTCTTGAAAAGGTTTTCCAATATATTGCACTGCACTCCAGTAAACCTGACAGTAATACTCCCCACGGCAGTACACCACACTTCACTGCACTGCAGTGAAATGCACTACATCACATAATAGTTCTTAGAACTGTTCCTATAAATCATCGTCTCCTAATGCTTTTGAATCGCTTTAATGTTAAAATTGCAGGTTGGGCGATTTTCTTGATGTAGGAAATTTCAAAAATGCCTTGGCGATTTTTTTTTGGAAGAGAAGCACACACGAGCAAGTGAGGTACAGTCGAGAGCAAAATGAGGAACACACACGAGCAACTGAGGCACAGTCGAGAGCAAAATGAGGAACAGTTGAGAGTAAATTCTAGAAAATTACGATTTTATTTTATGGAGAAAAAGTTTATAAGGGTCACCTATATGTACACGAGTAAAAATGAAACATGTTATAAGATTAGGAAGAGCTTATCTAAACGGGTTTCTAGTTCAGTGCACCAAACTGCAGTACACTACACATCACTGCAGTCACTACACTTGACTGTACTGCAGTGCATTGCAATACAGTACATGAAAATGAATAGTTCTTTGAACTTTTTCTCTTACTTATCGTTTCCTCTACTTGAATGCTATTGAACTGGTCTTTGAACCGCATCGATGTAAGAAATCAAGATGGCATTAGGTTTGGCGATTTTCTTGATGAAGGAACTTGAAAAAGCCTTGGCGATTTTTTTTATAGAGGAAAAGTTTATAAGGGGCACCTTTATGTACAGAAGTAAATTTGAACATGTTATAGGAATTCCTTTGAAAGGTTCTTCGTCCTTCTTGAAAAGGTTTTCCAATATATTGCACTGCACTCCAGTAAACCTGACAGTAATACTCCCCACGGCAGTACACCACACTTCACTGCACTGCAGTGAAATGCACTACATCACATAATAGTTCTTAGAACTGTTCCTATAAATCATCGTCTCCTAATGCTTTTGAATCGCTTTAATGTTAAAATTGCAGGTTGGGCGATTTTCTTGATGTAGGAAATTTCAAAAATGCCTTGGCGATTTTTTTTTGGAAGAGAAGCACACACGAGCAAGTGAGGTACAGTCGAGAGCAAAATGAGGAACACACACGAGCAACTGAGGCACAGTCGAGAGCAAAATGAGGAACAGTTGAGAGTAAATTCTAGAAAATTACGATTTTATTTTATGGAGAAAAAGTTTATAAGGGTCACCAATATGTACACGAGTAAAAATGAAACATGTTATAAGATTAGGAAGAGCTTATCTAAACGGGTTTCTAGTTCAGTGCACCAAACTGCAGTACACTACACATCACTGCAGTCACTACACTTGACTGTACTGCAGTGCATTGCAATACAGTACATGAAAATGAATAGTTCTTTGAACTTTTTCTCTTACTTATCGTTTCCTCTACTTGAATGCTATTGAACTGGTCTTTGAACCGCATCGATGTAAGAAATCAAGATGGCATTAGGTTTGGCGATTTTCTTGATGAAGGAACTTGAAAAAGCCTTGGCGATTTTTTTTATAGAGGAAAAGTTTATAAGGGGCACCTTTATGTACAGAAGTAAATTTGAACATGTTATAGGAATTCCTTTGAAAGGTTCTTCGTCCTTCTTGAAAAGGTTTTCCAATATATTGCACTGCACTCCAGTAAACCTGACAGTAATACTCCCACGGCAGTACACCACACTTCACTGCACTGCAGTGAAATGCACTACATCACATAATAGTTCTTAGAACTGTTCCTATAAATCATCGTCTCCTAATGCTTTTGAATCGCTTTAATGTTAAAATTGCAGGTTGGGCGATTTTCTTGATGTAGGAAATTTCAAACATGCCTTGGCGATTTTTTTTTTGGAAGAGAAGCACACACGAGCAAGTGAGGTACAGTCGAGAGCAAAATGAGGAACACACACGAGCAACTGAGGCACAGTCGAGAGCAAAATGAGGAACAGTTGAGAGTAAAATTCTAGAAAATTACGATTTTATTTTATGGAGAAAAAGTTTATAAGGGTCACCAATATGTACACGAGTAAAAATGAAACATGTTATAAGATTAGGAAGAGCTTATCTAAACGGGTTTCTAGTTCAGTGCACCAAACTGCAGTACACTACACATCACTGCAGTCACTACACTTGACTGTACTGCAGTGCATTGCAATACAGTACATGAAAATGAATAGTTCTTTGAACTTTTTCTCTTACTTATCGTTTCCTCTACTTGAATGCTATTGAACTGGTCTTTGAACCGCATCGATGTAAGAAATCAAGATGGCATTAGGTTTGGCGATTTTCTTGATGAAGGAACTTGAAAAAGCCTTGGCGATTTTTTTTATAGAGGAAAAGTTTATAAGGGGCACCTTTATGTACACGAGTAAAAATGAAACATGTTATAGGAATTCCTTTGAAAGGTTCTTCGTCCTTCTTGAAAAGGTTTTCCAATATATTGCACTGCACTCCAGTAAACCTGACAGTAATACTCCCCACGGCAGTACACCACACTTCACTGCACTGCAGTGAAATGCACTACATCACATAATAGTTCTTAGAACTGTTCCTATAAATCATCGTCTCCTAATGCTTTTGAATCGCTTTAATGTTAAAATTGCAGGTTGGGCGATTTTCTTGATGTAGGAAATTTCAAACATGCCTTGGCGATTTTTTTTTGGAAGAGAAGCACACACGAGCAAGTGAGGTACAGTCGAGAGCAAAATGAGGAACACACACGAGCAACTGAGGCACAGTCGAGAGCAAAATGAGGAACAGTTGAGAGTAAATTCTAGAAAATTACGATTTTATTTTATGGAGAAAAAGTTTATAAGGGTCACCAATATGTACACGAGTAAAAATGAAACATGTTATAAGATTAGGAAGAGCTTATCTAAACGGGTTTCTAGTTCAGTGCACCAAACTGCAGTACACTACACATCACTGCAGTCACTACACTTGACTGTACTGCAGTGCATTGCAATACAGTACATGAAAATGAATAGTTCTTTGAACTTTTTCTCTTACTTATCGTTTCCTCTACTTGAATGCTATTGAACTGGTCTTTGAACCGCATCGATGTAAGAAATCAAGATGGCATTAGGTTTGGCGATTTTCTTGATGAAGGAACTTGAAAAAGCCTTGGCGATTTTTTTTATAGAGGAAAAGTTTATAAGGGGCACCTTTATGTACACGAGTAAAAATGAAACATGTTATAAGATTAGGAAGAGCTTATCTAAACGGGTTTCTAGTTCAGTGCACCAAACTGCAGTACACTACACATCACTGCAGTCACTACACTTGACTGTACTGCAGTGCATTGCAATACAGTACATGAAAATGAATAGTTCTTTGAACTTTTTCTCTTACTTATCGTTTCCTCTACTTGCATGCTATTGAACTGGTCTTTGAACCGCATCGATGTAAGAAATCAAGATGGCATTAGGTTTGGCGATTTTCTTGATGAAGGAACTTGAAAAAGCCTTGGCGATTTTTTTTATAGAGGAAAAGTTTATAAGGGGCGCCTTTATGTACAGAAGTAAATTTGAACATGTTATAGGAATTCCTTTGAAAGGTTCTTCGTCCTTCTTGAAAAGGTTTTCCAATATATTGCACTGCACTCCAGTAAACCTGACAGTAATACTCCCCACGGCAGTACACCACACTTCACTGCACTGCAGTGAAATGCACTACATCACATAATAGTTCTTAGAACTGTGCCTATAAATCATCGTCTCCTAATGCTTTTGAATCGCTTTAATGTTAAAATTGTAGGTTGGGCGATTTTCTTGATGTAGGAAATTTCAAAATGCCTTGGCGATTTTTTTTTTGGAAGAGAAGCACACACGAGCAAGTGAGGTACAGTCGAGAGCAAAATGATGAGCACACACGAGCAACTGAGGCACAGTCGAGAGTAAAATGAGGTACAGTTGAGAGTAAATTCTAGAAAATTACGATTTTTTTTTTATGCAGAAAAAGTTTATAAGGGTCACCTATATGTACACGAGTAAAAATGAAACATGTTATAAGATTAGGAAGAGCTTATCTAAACGGGTTTCTAGTTCAGTGCACCAAACTGCAGTACACTACACATCACTGCAGTCACTACACTTGACTGTACTGCAGTGCATTGCAATACAGTACATGAAAATGAATAGTTCTTTGAATTTTTTCTCTTACTTATCGTTTCCTCTACTTGAATGCTATTGAACTGGTCTTTGAACCGCATCGATGTAAGAAATCAAGATGGCATTAGGTTTGGCGATTTTCTTGATGAAGGAGCTTGAAAAAGCCTTGGCGATTTTTTTTTATAGAGGAAAAGTTTATAAGGGGCACCTTTATGTACAGAAGTAAATTTGAACATGTTATAGGAATTCCTTTGAAAGGTTCTTCGTCCTTCTTGAAAAGGTTTTCCAATATATTGCACTGCACTCCAGTAAACCTGACAGTAATACTCCCCACGGCAGTACACCACACTTCACTGCACTGCAGTGAAATGCACTACATCACATAATAGTTCTTAGAACTGTTCCTATAAATCATCGTCTTCTAATGCTTTTGAATCGCTTTAATGTTAAAATTGCAGGTTGGGCGATTTTCTTGATGTAGGAAATTTCAAAAATGCCTTGGCGATTTTTTTTTGGAAGAGAAGCACACACGAGCAAGTGAGGTACAGTCGAGAGCAAAATGAGGAACACACACGAGCAACTGAGGCACAGTCGAGAGCAAAATGAGGAACAGTTGAGAGTAAATTCTAGAAAATTACGATTTTATTTTATGGAGAAAAAGTTTATAAGGGTCACCTATATGTACACGAGTAAAAATGAAACATGTTATAAGATTAGGAAGAGCCTATCTAAACGGGTTTCTAGTTCAGTGCACCAAACTGCAGTACACTACACATCACTGCAGTCACTACACTTGACTGTACTGCAGTGCATTGCAATACAGTACATGAAAATGAATAGTTCTTTGAACTTTTTCTCTTACTTATCGTTTCCTCTACTTGAATGCTATTGAACTGGTCTTTGAACCGCATCGATGTAAGAAATCAAGATGGCATTAGGTTTGGCGATTTTCTTGATGAAGGAACTTGAAAAAGCCTTGGCGATTTTTTTTATAGAGGAAAAGTTTATAAGGGGCACCTTTATGTACAGAAGTAAATTTGAACATGTTATAGGAATTCCTTTGAAAGGTTCTTCGTCCTTCTTGAAAAGGTTTTCCAATATATTGCACTGCACTCCAGTAAACCTGACAGTAATACTCCCCACGGCAGTACACCACACTTCACTGCACTGCAGTGAAATGCACTACATCACATAATAGTTCTTAGAACTGTGCCTATAAATCATCGTCTCCTAATGCTTTTGAATCGCTTTAATGTTAAAATTGTAGGTTGGGCGATTTTCTTGATGTAGGAAATTTCAAAAATGCCTTGGCGATTTTTTTTTGGAAGAGAAGCACACACGAGCAAGTGAGGTACAGTCGAGAGCAAAATGATGAGCACACACGAGCAACTGAGGCACAGTCGAGAGTAAAATGAGGTACAGTTGAGAGTAAATTCTAGAAAATTACGATTTTTTTTTTATGGAGAAAAAGTTTATAAGGGTCACCTATATGTACACGAGTAAAAATGAAACATGTTATAAGATTAGGAAGAGCTTATCTAAACGGGTTTCTAGTTCAGTGCACCAAACTGCAGTACACTACACATCACTGCAGTCACTACACTTGACTGTACTGCAGTGCATTGCAATACAGTACATGAAAATGAATAGTTCTTTGAACTTTTTCTCTTACTTATCGTTTCCTCTACTTGAATGCTATTGAACTGGTCTTTGAACCGCATCGATGTAAGAAATCAAGATGGCATTAGGTTTGGCGATTTTCTTGATGAAGGAGCTTGAAAAAGCCTTGGCGATTTTTTTTTATAGAGGAAAAGTTTATAAGGGGCACCTTTATGTACAGAAGTAAATTTGAACATGTTATAGGAATTCCTTTGAAAGGTTCTTCGTCCTTCTTGAAAAGGTTTTCCAATATATTGCACTGCACTCCAGTAAACCTGACAGTAATACTCCCCACGGCAGTACACCACACTTCACTGCACTGCAGTGAAATGCACTACATCACATAATAGTTCTTAGAACTGTTCCTATAAATCATCGTCTCCTAATGCTTTTGAATCGCTTTAATGTTAAAATTGCAGGTTGGGCGATTTTCTTGATGTAGGAAATTTCAAAAATGCCTTGGCGATTTTTTTTTGGAAGAGAAGCACACACGAGCAAGTGAGGTACAGTCGAGAGCAAAATGAGGAACACACACGAGCAACTGAGGCACAGTCGAGAGCAAAATGAGGAACAGTTGAGAGTAAATTCTAGAAAATTACGATTTTATTTTATGGAGAAAAAGTTTATAAGGGTCACCTATATGTACACGAGTAAAAATGAAACATGTTATAAGATTAGGAAGAGCTTATCTAAACGGGTTTCTAGTTCAGTGCACCAAACTGCAGTACACTACACATCACTGCAGTCACTACACTTGACTGTACTGCAGTGCATTGCAATACAGTACATGAAAATGAATAGTTCTTTGAACTTTTTCTCTTACTTATCGTTTCCTCTACTTGAATGCTATTGAACTGGTCTTTGAACCGCATCGATGTAAGAAATCAAGATGGCATTAGGTTTGGCGATTTTCTTGATGAAGGAACTTGAAAAAGCCTTGGCGATTTTTTTTTATAGAGGAAAAGTTTATAAGGGGCACCTTTATGTACAGAAGTAAATTTGAACATGTTATAGGAATTCCTTTGAAAGGTTCTTCGTCCTTCTTGAAAAGGTTTTCCAATATATTGCACTGCACTCCAGTAAACCTGACAGTAATACTCCCCACGGCAGTACACCACACTTCACTGCACTGCAGTGAAATGCACTACATCACATAATAGTTCTTAGAACTGTGCCTATAAATCATCGTCTCCTAATGCTTTTGAATCGCTTTAATGTTAAAATTGCAGGTTGGGCGATTTTCTTGATGTAGGAAATTTCAAAAATGCCTTGGCGATTTTTTTTTGGAAGAGAAGCACACACGAGCAAGTGAGGTACAGTCGAGAGCAAAATGAGGAACACACACGAGCAACTGAGGCACAGTCGAGAGCAAAATGAGGAACAGTTGAGAGTAAATTCTAGAAAATTACGATTTTATTTTATGGAGAAAAAGTTTATAAGGGTCACCTATATGTACACGAGTAAAAATGAAACATGTTATAAGATTAGGAAGAGCCTATCTAAACGGGTTTCTAGTTCAGTGCACCAAACTGCAGTACACTACACATCACTGCAGTCACTACACTTGACTGTACTGCAGTGCATTGCAATACAGTACATGAAAATGAATAGTTCTTTGAACTTTTTCTCTTACTTATCGTTTCCTCTACTTGAATGCTATTGAACTGGTCTTTGAACCGCATCGATGTAAGAAATCAAGATGGCATTAGGTTTGGCGATTTTCTTGATGAAGGAACTTGAAAAAGCCTTGGCGATTTTTTTTATAGAGGAAAAGTTTATAAGGGGCACCTTTATGTACAGAAGTAAATTTGAACATGTTATAGGAATTCCTTTGAAAGGTTCTTCGTCCTTCTTGAAAAGGTTTTCCAATATATTGCACTGCACTCCAGTAAACCTGACAGTAATACTCCCCACGGCAGTACACCACACTTCACTGCACTGCAGTGAAATGCACTACATCACATAATAGTTCTTAGAACTGTGCCTATAAATCATCGTCTCCTAATGCTTTTGAATCGCTTTAATGTTAAAATTGCAGGTTGGGCGATTTTCTTGATGTAGGAAATTTCAAAAATGCCTTGGCGATTTTTTTTTGGAAGAGAAGCACACACGAGCAAGTGAGGTACAGTCGAGAGCAAAATGAGGAACACACACGAGCAACTGAGGCACAGTCGAGAGCAAAATGAGGAACAGTTGAGAGTAAATTCTAGAAAATTACGATTTTATTTTATGGAGAAAAAGTTTATAAGGGTCACCTATATGTACACGAGTAAAAATGAAACATGTTATAAGATTAGGAAGAGCTTATCTAAACGGGTTTCTAGTTCAGTGCACCAAACTGCAGTACACTACACATCACTGCAGTCACTACACTTGACTGTACTGCAGTGCATTGCAATACAGTACATGAAAATGAATAGTTCTTTGAACTTTTTCTCTTACTTATCGTTTCCTCTACTTGAATGCTATTGAACTGGTCTTTGAACCGCATCGATGTAAGAAATCAAGATGGCATTAGGTTTGGCGATTTTCTTGATGAAGGAACTTGAAAAAGCCTTGGCGATTTTTTTATAGAGGAAAAGTTTATAAGGGGCACCTTTATGTACAGAAGTAAATTTGAACATGTTATAGGAATTCCTTTGAAAGGTTCTTCGTCCTTCTTGAAAAGGTTTTCCAATATATTGCACTGCACTCCAGTAAACCTGACAGTAATACTCCCCACGGCAGTACACCACACTTCACTGCACTGCAGTGAAATGCACTACATCACATAATAGTTCTTAGAACTGTGCCTATAAATCATCGTCTCCTAATGCTTTTGAATCGCTTTAATGTTAAAATTGCAGGTTGGGCGATTTTCTTGATGTAGGAAATTTCAAAAATGCCTTGGCGATTTTTTTTTGGAAGAGAAGCACACACGAGCAAGTGAGGTACAGTCGAGAGCAAAATGAGGAACACACACGAGCAACTGAGGCACAGTCGAGAGCAAAATGAGGAACAGTTGAGAGTAAATTCTAGAAAATTACGATTTTATTTTATGGAGAAAAAGTTTATAAGGGTCACCTATATGTACACGAGTAAAAATGAAACATGTTATAAGATTAGGAAGAGCCTATCTAAACGGGTTTCTAGTTCAGTGCACCAAACTGCAGTACACTACACATCACTGCAGTCACTACACTTGACTGTACTGCAGTGCATTGCAATACAGTACATGAAAATGAATAGTTCTTTGAACTTTTTCTCTTACTTATCGTTTCCTCTACTTGAATGCTATTGAACTGGTCTTTGAACCGCATCGATGTAAGAAATCAAGATGGCATTAGGTTTGGCGATTTTCTTGATGAAGGAACTTGAAAAAGCCTTGGCGATTTTTTTTATAGAGGAAAAGTTTATAAGGGGCACCTTTATGTACAGAAGTAAATTTGAACATGTTATAGGAATTCCTTTGAAAGGTTCTTCGTCCTTCTTGAAAAGGTTTTCCAATATATTGCACTGCACTCCAGTAAACCTGACAGTAATACTCCCCACGGCAGTACACCACACTTCACTGCACTGCAGTGAAATGCACTACATCACATAATAGTTCTTAGAACTGTGCCTATAAATCATCGTCTCCTAATGCTTTTGAATCGCTTTAATGTTAAAATTGCAGGTTGGGCGATTTTCTTGATGTAGGAAATTTCAAAAATGCCTTGGCGATTTTTTTTTGGAAGAGAAGCACACACGAGCAAGTGAGGTACAGTCGAGAGCAAAATGAGGAACACACACGAGCAACTGAGGCACAGTCGAGAGCAAAATGAGGAACAGTTGAGAGTAAATTCTAGAAAATTACGATTTTATTTTATGGAGAAAAAGTTTATAAGGGTCACCTATATGTACACGAGTAAAAATGAAACATGTTATAAGATTAGGAAGAGCCTATCTAAACGGGTTTCTAGTTCAGTGCACCAAACTGCAGTACACTACACATCACTGCAGTCACTACACTTGACTGTACTGCAGTGCATTGCAATACAGTACATGAAAATGAATAGTTCTTTGAACTTTTTCTCTTACTTATCGTTTCCTCTACTTGAATGCTATTGAACTGGTCTTTGAACCGCATCGATGTAAGAAATCAAGATGGCATTAGGTTTGGCGATTTTCTTGATGAAGGAACTTGAAAAAGCCTTGGCGATTTTTTTTATAGAGGAAAAGTTTATAAGGGGCACCTTTATGTACACGAGTAAAAATGAAACATGTTATAAGATTAGGAAGAGCTTATCTAAACGGGTTTCTAGTTCAGTGCACCAAACTGCAGTACACTACACATCACTGCAGTCACTACACTTGACTGTACTGCAGTGCATTGCAATACAGTACATGAAAATGAATAGTTCTTTGAACTTTTTCTCTTACTTATCGTTTCCTCTACTTGCATGCTATTGAACTGGTCTTTGAACCGCATCGATGTAAGAAATCAAGATGGCATTAGGTTTGGCGATTTTCTTGATGAAGGAACTTGAAAAAGCCTTGGCGATTTTTTTTATAGAGGAAAAGTTTATAAGGGGCGCCTTTATGTACAGAAGTAAATTTGAACATGTTATAGGAATTCCTTTGAAAGGTTCTTCGTCCTTCTTGAAAAGGTTTTCCAATATATTGCACTGCACTCCAGTAAACCTGACAGTAATACTCCCCACGGCAGTACACCACACTTCACTGCACTGCAGTGAAATGCACTACATCACATAATAGTTCTTAGAACTGTTCCTATAAATCATCGTTTCCTAATGCTTTTGAATCGCTTTAATGTTAAAATTGCAGGTTGGGCGATTTTCTTGATGTAGGAAATTTCAAAAATGCCTTGGCGATTTTTTTTTGGAAGAGAAGCACACACGAGCAAGTGAGGTACAGTCGAGAGCAAAATGAGGAACACACACGAGCAACTGAGGCACAGTCGAGAGCAAAATGAGGAACAGTTGAGAGTAAATTCTAGAAAATTACGATTTTATTTTATGGAGAAAAAGTTTATAAGGGTCACCTATATGTACACGAGTAAAAATGAAACATGTTATAAGATTAGGAAGAGCCTATCTAAACGGGTTTCTAGTTCAGTGCACCAAACTGCAGTACACTACACATCACTGCAGTCACTACACTTGACTGTACTGCAGTGCATTGCAATACAGTACATGAAAATGAATAGTTCTTTGAACTTTTTCTCTTACTTATCGTTTCCTCTACTTGAATGCTATTGAACTGGTCTTTGAACCGCATCGATGTAAGAAATCAAGATGGCATTAGGTTTGGCGATTTTCTTGATGAAGGAACTTGAAAAAGCCTTGGCGATTTTTTTATAGAGGAAAAGTTTATAAGGGGCACCTTTATGTACAGAAGTAAATTTGAACATGTTATAGGAATTCCTTTGAAAGGTTCTTTGTCCTTCTTGAAAAGGTTTTCCAATATATTGCACTGCACTCCAGTAAACCTGACAGTAATACTCCCCACGGCAGTACACCACACTTCACTGCACTGCAGTGAAATGCACTACACCACATAATAGTTCTTAGAACTGTTCCTATAAATCATCGTCTCCTAATGCTTTTGAATCGCTTTAATGTTAAAATTGCAGGTTGGGCGATTTTCTTGATGTAGGAAATTTCAAAAATGCCTTGGCGATTTTTTTTTTGGAAGAGAAGCACACACGAGCAAGTGAGGTACAGTCGAGAGCAAAATGAGGAACACACACGAGCAACTGAGGCACAGTCGAGAGCAAAATGAGGAACAGTTGAGAGTAAATTCTAGAAAATTACGATTTTATTTTATGGAGAAAAAGTTTATAAGGGTCACCTATATGTACACGAGTAAAAATGAAACATGTTATAAGATTAGGAAGAGCCTATCTAAACGGGTTTCTAGTTCAGTGCACCAAACTGCAGTACACTACACATCACTGCAGTCACTACACTTGACTGTACTGCAGTGCATTGCAATACAGTACATGAAAATGAATAGTTCTTTGAACTTTTTCTCTTACTTATCGTTTCCTCTACTTGAATGCTATTGAACTGGTCTTTGAACCGCATCGATGTAAGAAATCAAGATGGCATTAGGTTTGGCGATTTTCTTGATGAAGGAACTTGAAAAAGCCTTGGCGATTTTTTTTATAGAGGAAAAGTTTATAAGGGGCACCTTTATGTACAGAAGTAAATTTGAACATGTTATAGGAATTCCTTTGAAAGGTTCTTCGTCCTTCTTGAAAAGGTTTTCCAATATATTGCACTGCACTCCAGTAAACCTGACAGTAATACTCCCCACGGCAGTACACCACACTTCACTGCACTGCAGTGAAATGCACTACACCACATAATAGTTCTTAGAACTGTTCCTATAAATCATCGTCTCCTAATGCTTTTGAATCGCTTTAATGTTAAAATTGCAGGTTGGGCGATTTTCTTGATGTAGGAAATTTCAAAAATGCCTTGGCGATTTTTTTTTTGGAAGAGAAGCACACACGAGCAAGTGAGGTACAGTCGAGAGCAAAATGAGGAACACACACGAGCAACTGAGGCACAGTCGAGAGCAAAATGAGGAACAGTTGAGAGTAAATTCTAGAAAATTACGATTTTATTTTATGGAGAAAAAGTTTATAAGGGTCACCTATATGTACACGAGTAAAAATGAAACATGTTATAAGATTAGGAAGAGCCTATCTAAACGGGTTTCTAGTTCAGTGCACCAAACTGCAGTACACTACACATCACTGCAGTCACTACACTTGACTGTACTGCAGTGCATTGCAATACAGTACATGAAAATGAATAGTTCTTTGAACTTTTTCTCTTACTTATCGTTTCCTCTACTTGAATGCTATTGAACTGGTCTTTGAACCGCATCGATGTAAGAAATCAAGATGGCATTAGGTTTGGCGATTTTCTTGATGAAGGAACTTGAAAAAGCCTTGGCGATTTTTTTTATAGAGGAAAAGTTTATAAGGGGCACCTTTATGTACAGAAGTAAATTTGAACATGTTATAGGAATTCCTTTGAAAGGTTCTTCGTCCTTCTTGAAAAGGTTTTCCAATATATTGCACTGCACTCCAGTAAACCTGACAGTAATACTCCCCACGGCAGTACACCACACTTCACTGCACTGCAGTGAAATGCACTACACCACATAATAGTTCTTAGAACTGTTCCTATAAATCATCGTCTCCTAATGCTTTTGAATCGCTTTAATGTTAAAATTGCAGGTTGGGCGATTTTCTTGATGTAGGAAATTTCAAAAATGCCTTGGCGATTTTTTTTTTGGAAGAGAAGCACACACGAGCAAGTGAGGTACAGTCGAGAGCAAAATGAGGAACACACACGAGCAACTGAGGCACAGTCGAGAGCAAAATGAGGAACAGTTGAGAGTAAATTCTAGAAAATTACGATTTTATTTTATGGAGAAAAAGTTTATAAGGGTCACCTATATGTACACGAGTAAAAATGAAACATGTTATAAGATTAGGAAGAGCCTATCTAAACGGGTTTCTAGTTCAGTGCACCAAACTGCAGTACACTACACATCACTGCAGTCACTACACTTGACTGTACTGCAGTGCATTGCAATACAGTACATGAAAATGAATAGTTCTTTGAACTTTTTCTCTTACTTATCGTTTCCTCTACTTGAATGCTATTGAACTGGTCTTTGAACCGCATCGATGTAAGAAATCAAGATGGCATTAGGTTTGGCGATTTTCTTGATGAAGGAACTTGAAAAAGCCTTGGCGATTTTTTTTATAGAGGAAAAGTTTATAAGGGGCACCTTTATGTACAGAAGTAAATTTGAACATGTTATAGGAATTCCTTTGAAAGGTTCTTCGTCCTTCTTGAAAAGGTTTTCCAATATATTGCACTGCACTCCAGTAAACCTGACAGTAATACTCCCCACGGCAGTACACCACACTTCACTGCACTGCAGTGAAATGCACTACACCACATAATAGTTCTTAGAACTGTTCCTATAAATCATCGTCTCCTAATGCTTTTGAATCGCTTTAATGTTAAAATTGCAGGTTGGGCGATTTTCTTGATGTAGGAAATTTCAAAAATGCCTTGGCGATTTTTTTTTTGGAAGAGAAGCACACACGAGCAAGTGAGGTACAGTCGAGAGCAAAATGAGGAACACACACGAGCAACTGAGGCACAGTCGAGAGCAAAATGAGGAACAGTTGAGAGTAAATTCTAGAAAATTACGATTTTATTTTATGGAGAAAAAGTTTATAAGGGTCACCTATATGTACACGAGTAAAAATGAAACATGTTATAAGATTAGGAAGAGCCTATCTAAACGGGTTTCTAGTTCAGTGCACCAAACTGCAGTACACTACACATCACTGCAGTCACTACACTTGACTGTACTGCAGTGCATTGCAATACAGTACATGAAAATGAATAGTTCTTTGAACTTTTTCTCTTACTTATCGTTTCCTCTACTTGAATGCTATTGAACTGGTCTTTGAACCGCATCGATGTAAGAAATCAAGATGGCATTAGGTTTGGCGATTTTCTTGATGAAGGAACTTGAAAAAGCCTTGGCGATTTTTTTTATAGAGGAAAAGTTTATAAGGGGCACCTTTATGTACAGAAGTAAATTTGAACATGTTATAGGAATTCCTTTGAAAGGTTCTTCGTCCTTCTTGAAAAGGTTTTCCAATATATTGCACTGCACTCCAGTAAACCTGACAGTAATACTCCCCACGGCAGTACACCACACTTCACTGCACTGCAGTGAAATGCACTACACCACATAATAGTTCTTAGAACTGTTCCTATAAATCATCGTCTCCTAATGCTTTTGAATCGCTTTAATGTTAAAATTGCAGGTTGGGCGATTTTCTTGATGTAGGAAATTTCAAAAATGCCTTGGCGATTTTTTTTTTGGAAGAGAAGCACACACGAGCAAGTGAGGTACAGTCGAGAGCAAAATGAGGAACACACACGAGCAACTGAGGCACAGTCGAGAGCAAAATGAGGAACAGTTGAGAGTAAATTCTAGAAAATTACGATTTTATTTTATGGAGAAAAAGTTTATAAGGGTCACCTATATGTACACGAGTAAAAATGAAACATGTTATAAGATTAGGAAGAGCCTATCTAAACGGGTTTCTAGTTCAGTGCACCAAACTGCAGTACACTACACATCACTGCAGTCACTACACTTGACTGTACTGCAGTGCATTGCAATACAGTACATGAAAATGAATAGTTCTTTGAACTTTTTCTCTTACTTATCGTTTCCTCTACTTGAATGCTATTGAACTGGTCTTTGAACCGCATCGATGTAAGAAATCAAGATGGCATTAGGTTTGGCGATTTTCTTGATGAAGGAACTTGAAAAAGCCTTGGCGATTTTTTTTATAGAGGAAAAGTTTATAAGGGGCACCTTTATGTACAGAAGTAAATTTGAACATGTTATAGGAATTCCTTTGAAAGGTTCTTCGTCCTTCTTGAAAAGGTTTTCCAATATATTGCACTGCACTCCAGTAAACCTGACAGTAATACTCCCCACGGCAGTACACCACACTTCACTGCACTGCAGTGAAATGCACTACACCACATAATAGTTCTTAGAACTGTTCCTATAAATCATCGTCTCCTAATGCTTTTGAATCGCTTTAATGTTAAAATTGCAGGTTGGGCGATTTTCTTGATGTAGGAAATTTCAAAAATGCCTTGGCGATTTTTTTTTTGGAAGAGAAGCACACACGAGCAAGTGAGGTACAGTCGAGAGCAAAATGAGGAACACACACGAGCAACTGAGGCACAGTCGAGAGCAAAATGAGGAACAGTTGAGAGTAAATTCTAGAAAATTACGATTTTATTTTATGGAGAAAAAGTTTATAAGGGTCACCTATATGTACACGAGTAAAAATGAAACATGTTATAAGATTAGGAAGAGCCTATCTAAACGGGTTTCTAGTTCAGTGCACCAAACTGCAGTACACTACACATCACTGCAGTCACTACACTTGACTGTACTGCAGTGCATTGCAATACAGTACATGAAAATGAATAGTTCTTTGAACTTTTTCTCTTACTTATCGTTTCCTCTACTTGAATGCTATTGAACTGGTCTTTGAACCGCATCGATGTAAGAAATCAAGATGGCATTAGGTTTGGCGATTTTCTTGATGAAGGAACTTGAAAAAGCCTTGGCGATTTTTTTTATAGAGGAAAAGTTTATAAGGGGCACCTTTATGTACAGAAGTAAATTTGAACATGTTATAGGAATTCCTTTGAAAGGTTCTTCGTCCTTCTTGAAAAGGTTTTCCAATATATTGCACTGCACTCCAGTAAACCTGACAGTAATACTCCCCACGGCAGTACACCACACTTCACTGCACTGCAGTGAAATGCACTACACCACATAATAGTTCTTAGAACTGTTCCTATAAATCATCGTCTCCTAATGCTTTTGAATCGCTTTAATGTTAAAATTGCAGGTTGGGCGATTTTCTTGATGTAGGAAATTTCAAAAATGCCTTGGCGATTTTTTTTTTGGAAGAGAAGCACACACGAGCAAGTGAGGTACAGTCGAGAGCAAAATGAGGAACACACACGAGCAACTGAGGCACAGTCGAGAGCAAAATGAGGAACAGTTGAGAGTAAATTCTAGAAAATTACGATTTTATTTTATGGAGAAAAAGTTTATAAGGGTCACCTATATGTACACGAGTAAAAATGAAACATGTTATAAGATTAGGAAGAGCCTATCTAAACGGGTTTCTAGTTCAGTGCACCAAACTGCAGTACACTACACATCACTGCAGTCACTACACTTGACTGTACTGCAGTGCATTGCAATACAGTACATGAAAATGAATAGTTCTTTGAACTTTTTCTCTTACTTATCGTTTCCTCTACTTGAATGCTATTGAACTGGTCTTTGAACCGCATCGATGTAAGAAATCAAGATGGCATTAGGTTTGGCGATTTTCTTGATGAAGGAACTTGAAAAAGCCTTGGCGATTTTTTTTATAGAGGAAAAGTTTATAAGGGGCACCTTTATGTACAGAAGTAAATTTGAACATGTTATAGGAATTCCTTTGAAAGGTTCTTCGTCCTTCTTGAAAAGGTTTTCCAATATATTGCACTGCACTCCAGTAAACCTGACAGTAATACTCCCCACGGCAGTACACCACACTTCACTGCACTGCAGTGAAATGCACTACACCACATAATAGTTCTTAGAACTGTTCCTATAAATCATCGTCTCCTAATGCTTTTGAATCGCTTTAATGTTAAAATTGCAGGTTGGGCGATTTTCTTGATGTAGGAAATTTCAAAAATGCCTTGGCGATTTTTTTTTTGGAAGAGAAGCACACACGAGCAAGTGAGGTACAGTCGAGAGCAAAATGAGGAACACACACGAGCAACTGAGGCACAGTCGAGAGCAAAATGAGGAACAGTTGAGAGTAAATTCTAGAAAATTACGATTTTATTTTATGGAGAAAAAGTTTATAAGGGTCACCTATATGTACACGAGTAAAAATGAAACATGTTATAAGATTAGGAAGAGCCTATCTAAACGGGTTTCTAGTTCAGTGCACCAAACTGCAGTACACTACACATCACTGCAGTCACTACACTTGACTGTACTGCAGTGCATTGCAATACAGTACATGAAAATGAATAGTTCTTTGAACTTTTTCTCTTACTTATCGTTTCCTCTACTTGAATGCTATTGAACTGGTCTTTGAACCGCATCGATGTAAGAAATCAAGATGGCATTAGGTTTGGCGATTTTCTTGATGAAGGAACTTGAAAAAGCCTTGGCGATTTTTTTTATAGAGGAAAAGTTTATAAGGGGCACCTTTATGTACAGAAGTAAATTTGAACATGTTATAGGAATTCCTTTGAAAGGTTCTTCGTCCTTCTTGAAAAGGTTTTCCAATATATTGCACTGCACTCCAGTAAACCTGACAGTAATACTCCCCACGGCAGTACACCACACTTCACTGCACTGCAGTGAAATGCACTACACCACATAATAGTTCTTAGAACTGTTCCTATAAATCATCGTCTCCTAATGCTTTTGAATCGCTTTAATGTTAAAATTGCAGGTTGGGCGATTTTCTTGATGTAGGAAATTTCAAAAATGCCTTGGCGATTTTTTTTTTGGAAGAGAAGCACACACGAGCAAGTGAGGTACAGTCGAGAGCAAAATGAGGAACACACACGAGCAACTGAGGCACAGTCGAGAGCAAAATGAGGAACAGTTGAGAGTAAATTCTAGAAAATTACGATTTTATTTTATGGAGAAAAAGTTTATAAGGGTCACCTATATGTACACGAGTAAAAATGAAACATGTTATAAGATTAGGAAGAGCCTATCTAAACGGGTTTCTAGTTCAGTGCACCAAACTGCAGTACACTACACATCACTGCAGTCACTACACTTGACTGTACTGCAGTGCATTGCAATACAGTACATGAAAATGAATAGTTCTTTGAACTTTTTCTCTTACTTATCGTTTCCTCTACTTGAATGCTATTGAACTGGTCTTTGAACCGCATCGATGTAAGAAATCAAGATGGCATTAGGTTTGGCGATTTTCTTGATGAAGGAACTTGAAAAAGCCTTGGCGATTTTTTTTATAGAGGAAAAGTTTATAAGGGGCACCTTTATGTACAGAAGTAAATTTGAACATGTTATAGGAATTCCTTTGAAAGGTTCTTCGTCCTTCTTGAAAAGGTTTTCCAATATATTGCACTGCACTCCAGTAAACCTGACAGTAATACTCCCCACGGCAGTACACCACACTTCACTGCACTGCAGTGAAATGCACTACACCACATAATAGTTCTTAGAACTGTTCCTATAAATCATCGTCTCCTAATGCTTTTGAATCGCTTTAATGTTAAAATTGCAGGTTGGGCGATTTTCTTGATGTAGGAAATTTCAAAAATGCCTTGGCGATTTTTTTTTTGGAAGAGAAGCACACACGAGCAAGTGAGGTACAGTCGAGAGCAAAATGAGGAACACACACGAGCAACTGAGGCACAGTCGAGAGCAAAATGAGGAACAGTTGAGAGTAAATTCTAGAAAATTACGATTTTATTTTATGGAGAAAAAGTTTATAAGGGTCACCTATATGTACACGAGTAAAAATGAAACATGTTATAAGATTAGGAAGAGCCTATCTAAACGGGTTTCTAGTTCAGTGCACCAAACTGCAGTACACTACACATCACTGCAGTCACTACACTTGACTGTACTGCAGTGCATTGCAATACAGTACATGAAAATGAATAGTTCTTTGAACTTTTTCTCTTACTTATCGTTTCCTCTACTTGAATGCTATTGAACTGGTCTTTGAACCGCATCGATGTAAGAAATCAAGATGGCATTAGGTTTGGCGATTTTCTTGATGAAGGAACTTGAAAAAGCCTTGGCGATTTTTTTTATAGAGGAAAAGTTTATAAGGGGCACCTTTATGTACAGAAGTAAATTTGAACATGTTATAGGAATTCCTTTGAAAGGTTCTTCGTCCTTCTTGAAAAGGTTTTCCAATATATTGCACTGCACTCCAGTAAACCTGACAGTAATACTCCCCACGGCAGTACACCACACTTCACTGCACTGCAGTGAAATGCACTACACCACATAATAGTTCTTAGAACTGTTCCTATAAATCATCGTCTCCTAATGCTTTTGAATCGCTTTAATGTTAAAATTGCAGGTTGGGCGATTTTCTTGATGTAGGAAATTTCAAAAATGCCTTGGCGATTTTTTTTTTGGAAGAGAAGCACACACGAGCAAGTGAGGTACAGTCGAGAGCAAAATGAGGAACACACACGAGCAACTGAGGCACAGTCGAGAGCAAAATGAGGAACAGTTGAGAGTAAATTCTAGAAAATTACGATTTTATTTTATGGAGAAAAAGTTTATAAGGGTCACCTATATGTACACGAGTAAAAATGAAACATGTTATAAGATTAGGAAGAGCCTATCTAAACGGGTTTCTAGTTCAGTGCACCAAACTGCAGTACACTACACATCACTGCAGTCACTACACTTGACTGTACTGCAGTGCATTGCAATACAGTACATGAAAATGAATAGTTCTTTGAACTTTTTCTCTTACTTATCGTTTCCTCTACTTGAATGCTATTGAACTGGTCTTTGAACCGCATCGATGTAAGAAATCAAGATGGCATTAGGTTTGGCGATTTTCTTGATGAAGGAACTTGAAAAAGCCTTGGCGATTTTTTTTATAGAGGAAAAGTTTATAAGGGGCACCTTTATGTACAGAAGTAAATTTGAACATGTTATAGGAATTCCTTTGAAAGGTTCTTCGTCCTTCTTGAAAAGGTTTTCCAATATATTGCACTGCACTCCAGTAAACCTGACAGTAATACTCCCCACGGCAGTACACCACACTTCACTGCACTGCAGTGAAATGCACTACACCACATAATAGTTCTTAGAACTGTTCCTATAAATCATCGTCTCCTAATGCTTTTGAATCGCTTTAATGTTAAAATTGCAGGTTGGGCGATTTTCTTGATGTAGGAAATTTCAAAAATGCCTTGGCGATTTTTTTTTTGGAAGAGAAGCACACACGAGCAAGTGAGGTACAGTCGAGAGCAAAATGAGGAACACACACGAGCAACTGAGGCACAGTCGAGAGCAAAATGAGGAACAGTTGAGAGTAAATTCTAGAAAATTACGATTTTATTTTATGGAGAAAAAGTTTATAAGGGTCACCTATATGTACACGAGTAAAAATGAAACATGTTATAAGATTAGGAAGAGCCTATCTAAACGGGTTTCTAGTTCAGTGCACCAAACTGCAGTACACTACACATCACTGCAGTCACTACACTTGACTGTACTGCAGTGCATTGCAATACAGTACATGAAAATGAATAGTTCTTTGAACTTTTTCTCTTACTTATCGTTTCCTCTACTTGAATGCTATTGAACTGGTCTTTGAACCGCATCGATGTAAGAAATCAAGATGGCATTAGGTTTGGCGATTTTCTTGATGAAGGAACTTGAAAAAGCCTTGGCGATTTTTTTTATAGAGGAAAAGTTTATAAGGGGCACCTTTATGTACAGAAGTAAATTTGAACATGTTATAGGAATTCCTTTGAAAGGTTCTTCGTCCTTCTTGAAAAGGTTTTCCAATATATTGCACTGCACTCCAGTAAACCTGACAGTAATACTCCCCACGGCAGTACACCACACTTCACTGCACTGCAGTGAAATGCACTACACCACATAATAGTTCTTAGAACTGTTCCTATAAATCATCGTCTCCTAATGCTTTTGAATCGCTTTAATGTTAAAATTGCAGGTTGGGCGATTTTCTTGATGTAGGAAATTTCAAAAATGCCTTGGCGATTTTTTTTTTGGAAGAGAAGCACACACGAGCAAGTGAGGTACAGTCGAGAGCAAAATGAGGAACACACACGAGCAACTGAGGCACAGTCGAGAGCAAAATGAGGAACAGTTGAGAGTAAATTCTAGAAAATTACGATTTTATTTTATGGAGAAAAAGTTTATAAGGGTCACCTATATGTACACGAGTAAAAATGAAACATGTTATAAGATTAGGAAGAGCCTATCTAAACGGGTTTCTAGTTCAGTGCACCAAACTGCAGTACACTACACATCACTGCAGTCACTACACTTGACTGTACTGCAGTGCATTGCAATACAGTACATGAAAATGAATAGTTCTTTGAACTTTTTCTCTTACTTATCGTTTCCTCTACTTGAATGCTATTGAACTGGTCTTTGAACCGCATCGATGTAAGAAATCAAGATGGCATTAGGTTTGGCGATTTTCTTGATGAAGGAACTTGAAAAAAGCCTTGGCGATTTTTTTTATAGAGGAAAAGTTTATAAGGGGCACCTTTATGTACAGAAGTAAATTTGAACATGTTATAGGAATTCCTTTGAAAGGTTCTTCGTCCTTCTTGAAAAGGTTTTCCAATATATTGCACTGCACTCCAGTAAACCTGACAGTAATACTCCCCACGGCAGTACACCACACTTCACTGCACTGCAGTGAAATGCACTACACCACATAATAGTTCTTAGAACTGTTCCTATAAATCATCGTCTCCTAATGCTTTTGAATCGCTTTAATGTTAAAATTGCAGGTTGGGCGATTTTCTTGATGTAGGAAATTTCAAAAATGCCTTGGCGATTTTTTTTTGGAAGAGAAGCACACACGAGCAAGTGAGGTACAGTCGAGAGCAAAATGAGGAACACACACGAGCAACTGAGGCACAGTCGAGAGCAAAATGAGGAACAGTTGAGAGTAAATTCTAGAAAATTACGATTTTATTTTATGGAGAAAAAGTTTATAAGGGTCACCTATATGTACACGAGTAAAAATGAAACATGTTATAAGATTAGGAAGAGCTTATCTAAACGGGTTTCTAGTTCAGTGCACCAAACTGCAGTACACTACACATCACTGCAGTCACTACACTTGACTGTACTGCAGTGCATTGCAATACAGTACATGAAAATGAATAGTTCTTTGAACTTTTTCTCTTACTTATCGTTTCCTCTACTTGAATGCTATTGAACTGGTCTTTGAACCGCATCGATGTAAGAAATCAAGATGGCATTAGGTTTGGCGATTTTCTTGATGAAGGAACTTGAAAAAGCCTTGGCGATTTTTTTTATAGAGGAAAAGTTTATAAGGGGCACCTTTATGTACAGAAGTAAATTTGAACATGTTATAGGAATTCCTTTGAAAGGTTCTTCGTCCTTCTTGAAAAGGTTTTCCAATATATTGCACTGCACTCCAGTAAACCTGACAGTAATACTCCCCACGGCAGTACACCACACTTCACTGCACTGCAGTGAAATGCACTACACCACATAATAGTTCTTAGAACTGTTCCTATAAATCATCGTCTCCTAATGCTTTTGAATCGCTTTAATGTTAAAATTGCAGGTTGGGCGATTTTCTTGATGTAGGAAATTTCAAAAATGCCTTGGCGATTTTTTTTTGGAAGAGAAGCACACACGAGCAAGTGAGGTACAGTCGAGAGCAAAATGAGGAACACACACGAGCAACTGAGGCACAGTCGAGAGCAAAATGAGGAACAGTTGAGAGTAAATTCTAGAAAATTACGATTTTATTTTATGGAGAAAAAGTTTATAAGGGTCACCTATATGTACACGAGTAAAAATGAAACATGTTATAAGATTAGGAAGAGCTTATCTAAACGGGTTTCTAGTTCAGTGCACCAAACTGCAGTACACTACACATCACTGCAGTCACTACACTTGACTGTACTGCAGTGCATTGCAATACAGTACATGAAAATGAATAGTTCTTTGAACTTTTTCTCTTACTTATCGTTTCCTCTACTTGAATGCTATTGAACTGGTCTTTGAACCGCATCGATGTAAGAAATCAAGATGGCATTAGGTTTGGCGATTTTCTTGATGAAGGAACTTGAAAAAGCCTTGGCGATTTTTTTTATAGAGGAAAAGTTTATAAGGGGCACCTTTATGTACAGAAGTAAATTTGAACATGTTATAGGAATTCCTTTGAAAGGTTCTTCGTCCTTCTTGAAAAGGTTTTCCAATATATTGCACTGCACTCCAGTAAACCTGACAGTAATACTCCCCACGGCAGTACACCACACTTCACTGCACTGCAGTGAAATGCACTACACCACATAATAGTTCTTAGAACTGTTCCTATAAATCATCGTCTCCTAATGCTTTTGAATCGCTTTAATGTTAAAATTGCAGGTTGGGCGATTTTCTTGATGTAGGAAATTTCAAAAATGCCTTGGCGATTTTTTTTTTGGAAGAGAAGCACACACGAGCAAGTGAGGTACAGTCGAGAGCAAAATGAGGAACACACACGAGCAACTGAGGCACAGTCGAGAGCAAAATGAGGAACAGTTGAGAGTAAATTCTAGAAAATTACGATTTTATTTTATGGAGAAAAAGTTTATAAGGGTCACCTATATGTACACGAGTAAAAATGAAACATGTTATAAGATTAGGAAGAGCCTATCTAAACGGGTTTCTAGTTCAGTGCACCAAACTGCAGTACACTACACATCACTGCAGTCACTACACTTGACTGTACTGCAGTGCATTGCAATACAGTACATGAAAATGAATAGTTCTTTGAACTTTTTCTCTTACTTATCGTTTCCTCTACTTGAATGCTATTGAACTGGTCTTTGAACCGCATCGATGTAAGAAATCAAGATGGCATTAGGTTTGGCGATTTTCTTGATGAAGGAACTTGAAAAAGCCTTGGCGATTTTTTTTATAGAGGAAAAGTTTATAAGGGGCACCTTTATGTACAGAAGTAAATTTGAACATGTTATAGGAATTCCTTTGAAAGGTTCTTCGTCCTTCTTGAAAAGGTTTTCCAATATATTGCACTGCACTCCAGTAAACCTGACAGTAATACTCCCCACGGCAGTACACCACACTTCACTGCACTGCAGTGAAATGCACTACACCACATAATAGTTCTTAGAACTGTTCCTATAAATCATCGTCTCCTAATGCTTTTGAATCGCTTTAATGTTAAAATTGCAGGTTGGGCGATTTTCTTGATGTAGGAAATTTCAAAAATGCCTTGGCGATTTTTTTTTGGAAGAGAAGCACACACGAGCAAGTGAGGTACAGTCGAGAGCAAAATGAGGAACACACACGAGCAACTGAGGCACAGTCGAGAGCAAAATGAGGAACAGTTGAGAGTAAATTCTAGAAAATTACGATATTTTTTTATGGAGCAAAAGTTTATAAGGGTCACCTATATGTACACGAGTAAAAATGAAACATGTTATAAGATTAGGAAGCGCTTATCTAAACGGGTTTCTAGTTCAGTACACTACACATCACTGCAGTCACTACACTTGACTGTACTGCAGTGCATTGCAATACAGTACATGAAAATGAATAGTTCTTTGAACTTTTTCTCTAACTTATCGTTTCCTCTACTTGAATGCTATTGAACTGGTCTTTGAACCGCATCGATGTAAGAAATCAAGATGTCATTAGGTTTGGCGATTTTCTTGATGAAGGAACTTGAAAAAGCCTTGCCGATTATTTTTATAGAGGAAAAGTTTATAAGGGTCACCTTTATGTACAGAAGTAAATTTGAACATGTTATATGAATTCCTTTGAAAGGTTCTTCGTCCTTCTTGAAAAGGTTTTCCAATATATTGCACTGCACTCCAGTAAACCTGACAGTAATACTCCCCACGGCAGTACACCACACTTCACTGCACTGCAGTGAAATGCACTACATCACATAATAGTTCTTAGAACTGTGCCTATAAATCATCGTCTCCTAATGCTTTTGAATCGCTTTAATGTTAAAATTGTAGGTTGGGCGATTTTCTTGATGTAGGAAATTTCAAATATGCCTTGGCGATTTTTTTTGGAAGAGAAGCACACACGAGCAAGTGAGGTACAGTCGAGAGCTAAATGAGGAACACACACGAGCAACTGAGGCACAGTCGAGAGCAAAATGAGGTACAGTTGAGAGTAAATTCTAGAAAAATTACGATTTTTTTTATGGAGGAAAAGACTATAAGGGTCACCTATATGTACACGAGTAAATATGAAACATGTTACATAGATCCGCTCCTCGTATCGACCGGATGGGTTTTGATTTTTTTTAAATGACTAATTTGACCAAGAAAGGGATAGTGGAAACCAAATCTGCTCATCTAATTGACCTATTGAAAGGGATAAGATTTTACGGTTAAATAAGGTTTTCAAAATAATGAAATAAAAGATCCTCCTACTCGACTCTTCATTAACTCTTCATCGACTCTGTAATGGTTTGGTTCTTATATTATGAAAAAATCGGTTTATAAAAATTATAAGGAATAACATAAATGAAATTTAAAAAACTAAGAAATAACATTTCATTTACTCCCCGTCGACACCTCAATGACTCTTGACCCACTCCTTAATGGTAAGACCGTTTCTTATATTCTAATATAATTCTTACGCACTCCGTAATGATCTTCTTAATGGTAAGAAAGGTGTGGGTAATTAGCGGGCAACGGGCAGCAGGCGGGTAATTAGCGGACTTTTTTAGCGGGTAAGATTTATATTTATTTGCTGTTCACCGCACATATATAGCGGACACAAAAATAAGTTTTTAGCGGGCAACCTTTCTATTTAGTATGCCCTAACATTCTAACATAATATTACGGGCGTTAAAAACAAAAAGGTTTTAGTGAGCAACTTATTGCTTTATTTGTTGTCCATTACACAAATTTTAATACGGGCATTTAAAAAAAATTTAAGCGGCTAATTTATTTTTTTATTTGCTGTCTGTGATGACTTGAGAAAATCAAGAAGAAATTAAGAAGCCAGTTTAATTCATTTATGGATTGTGTAACGTGTATCCCACCCTATCTCCTTACTGGCAATGCCCTCCCCCAATATCCAGGAATCATTAGTGCCGTCTAAATGTAAGCAAAATGTATCAGATGTTTGTCAAGATTGCATTGAAAGGGCATGTGATGACTTGCCACGAGAGGGCCCCGAGAGCCCAGTCAGTGTGGTCTCGACTAGGGAGTAGAATACACGGCTTAACTCAGCCAGTCCCTGGTTATTACACATATTCAAGTTATTACACTGTCCATCGCACATATATAGCGGTCATTAAAACAAAGTTTTTAACGGCCAACTTTTTAAATTATTTGCTGCTTATCGCACATATATTTTTTGGGCATAAAGAAAATTTTAGCGGCCAGCCTTTCTATTTATCTTCTGCATATCGCACACATATTGCGGACATTTCAAAAAGTTTTTAGCGGACAATCTTCTTTAATTATTTGCTGCCTATCGCACATATATTGAGGATATAAAAAGAAGTTTAAGCGGGCTACTTTTTTTTATTTGTGGTCCATCGCACATATATAATGAGGGTATTTTTATTGAGAAAAAAAAAGGTTTTAACTTGCAACCTTTTTTTAACTTTCTGTCCACCGCACATATACTGGGTGCATTTAAAGTTTTTTAGCGGGCAATCTTGTTTTTCTTCCTATCGCACATATATTGTGTGTATTTTAAAAGAAAGTTATAGCGGGCATCTAATTTATTGCTGCCCATGACACATATATTCGGGCATTGAGAAAAAAATTATCGGCAAAATTAATTTTTCATTTGCTGTCCATCGAACATATATTGCGGGCATCTAAAAAAGTTTTTAACAAGCCACCTTTTTATGGCTATTTGCTGCATATCGCACAAAAATTGCGGGCATAAATTTTTTTAGCGGGCAATTCCTTTTTATTTTCTGTCCACCACGCATATATATTGTAGGTATTTTTAAAAAATGCATTGCTGGAAATTAAATAAGCTACCAGCTAAATATGTTTTTATAATGCCTGTAATTTAAACAAAAGTTGCCCACTAAAAACTTTTTTATGCCCGCAATATGTGTGCGATTGATAGGAAATATAAAAAAGATGCCCGCTAAAGACAGTTGTTTCATACCCAAAATAAAAAAAAGTTACCCGCTAAAAACTGTTTTTAAAAGATGCCCGCTATAGACGATTTTTTCAAACCCGAGATTTAAAACAAGGTGCCCGCTAAATATTTTTTATGCCTGCAATACATGTGAGATTATCAGAAAATTAATAAAAGTTGCCCGCTAAATTTCTTGAATGCCCGCAATACATGTGGAAGGAAAAAAATAAAAGTAAATTGCCCGCTAAAAAAAGTCCGCTAATTATCCAGCCCGCTTTTTTCATGCCCTTTAATTACCCATCAGCAAAAAAAGTAATGCCCGCTAAAAAAGTCCGCTTATTAACCGCCCGCTGTCCGCTGCCCGTTGCCCGCTAATTACCCACACCCAAAATCTGGAACTTTTAATCAAGACATGAATTTTGCATATGATATATGCATTTGAAATTTCCAGTTGAAGAACTGTCCAATTTTAATAGATCGTCGGCAACCAGATGATGGAACGGAGCTCCGTTTATTAGTAATGATTTTTTTTTTAACGCGGGACTATTTACCCGTGCTTAAATGGGAGAAAAATCGAGGTGTTCTTATACATAACCTAATCAATAACTCAATGAGAAATGATGACTAAAATCTGAAATAATTCAGAGGGATAGGGAAACATGTTTTCAATTGGGGAAAAATCAGGAAAAATCCACCGTTGAAATTCAGCTAGTTATCGCAATAATACGGGCGTCAATTTAACCCGTGCTCTTATGGGAGAAAAAGAAGTGTTCTTAAATTCCGGTGGGTACTGTATATGTATCCAGTATCAAACAAGAAGACATCTCTCGGTCCTTTAAAGGGATCTTGGAATGATGGTCACCTGTTCCTGCATGCAAGGCAAATGCTGCTAAAACCATACTTTTGAATTTGAATGAGTACTAGCTAAAATAGAACATAACGGAATGTAAGTGTGAAGAAATCATTCTGACGGAAATCGGCATCAATAACTATCTATCAAAACATGGCACAGGAAAATGTTTAAATTTAGACTTATTCGTTATCATGTTATGTTCCTTTCACACTTTTTAGGACTGCGGGACCCTCACATAATTTTATTTGGCCCGAAAAAAATTGAGGGATATTCAGGCATCATTTCACATCTCAATTGCTGAACATTTACATATAACTGAAGTTGAAAAATGTAGCACTCTTGAACGGCTATACCGAGAAGGCTTCCGTCTGCTTGGAAAATAAACGCATCTTCCCTCTGATACCCTATTTACACTGAGATGTTTAACTTTAAACTGAGTTTATTTGTTTTTGGCCTTGAAATTAAACTTTGATGTAAACGATGAAATTTCTGGTTTAAATTGGGTTTAATTCGATTTTACTCTCAAATTTACTCCGATGCTTAAATCTGGCATACAGATTTTACTAAACGGAAAATAAAGTGGTTTACTGTTGTGAACGCAATACAAATGTTCATAGGTTTTATAATAATTCTGTTTCTTTATTAGGCGCTTCAATTAAATTTTTTTTGTCTTGGTTTGATTTAAATGTGAACGCTTAAACAATTTAACAATTGGTTACTATGGTTACACGAACATTGATATCGACAGCTTAACTAGTTTAGCGGTTAAACCGAAGTTTAACTAAAACTCAAGTTAAACTCTCAGCTTTTTGAGTATAACACACTTTACACTCGGGGATAATGTGGTCACATTTTTCTTACATCATTTTATGTGTTTTGTGTCAGAAAGACAGGATCGCTTGGTCACAAACGCCGTTTCCGAAATCGTACGATCTTAAGAGCCGCGGTTTGTAAGGCATTTTCAGAAGCGCCGTAGCCCAGATAGTGAATTTATCGAGTTGCGAACTTTTTGTTGAGTTGAATGTGAGTTGAAATTGCCCGAGTTGAGAACGTGGATTTCTTTACTCAATAAACGGAACAGAACAGGAAACTACGTCGAAAACCCATAAGTTTCATTGCAATGCTGATGGGGGATATTCAGTCGGAAGCAAACTGTAGTAGTAACAGATGTGAGATGTGTTTTGAATAAGTGTTAATAGTTTATACCACCAATACAGGTAGTGCTTAACCAGTACGTAATATGGGATTTTTTCATGTTAGAGCACAATTTATTTTTCTTCAAGTAATTATTTATACGGGGATAGCCAGCTTATTATTCTATTTTATCCTATCCAGCATATCGTTCGAATATATAAACTTTCATTTTTCAAAAATTGTAAACCTTGATGAGACATACATTAGTCACACAAGTAGATAATTTAAGCCGGACGGAACTTTATTACTATTCATTCTTAATAAAGGGTCCCAAGTTAACAAAATGTAGAAGCGGTCAATGTCATTACATAATACATCTAAAAATACAACACTATTCATACAATAATATGATATAATAGGTAAATATTTATAGGCATGTGCTCATTGTTGGTGTGAGCGAAGAGGAATGATGGAACATTTTAAATTCACATTTAAAAGAAACAATGTCTCTAGCGTAAGAATTCATTAAGACTGCTCTCAATATTACTTGGCACAAATTAATATAGCTGAAAAATAATTATACGGCAGTTCGGAGTCCGAATTGCGATTGAGCAAGAGAGAAATGCTGGGAGACGGGCCTTGAAGGACTGTCACGTGCATGTGATGATGCAACCGCAATGGAAAGGCACTGAACCCACTCTTCAGCGTTTTTGCCATCTTTAGCTTTAAGGACATATGTCTTATCGCTGGTAAAAATTTCAAAAGCTTTAGGTATACTACGACCTTGTCTACCAACTTTGACACTTCGTATCTGGTTCACTTCAATTGGAGTTGCTTCCTGGTCCAGCTTCTAAGAGTAAAAGTTTAATTTTTAATTTTAAAACTTTCATTGACAACTGCTGAATAATAAAGACTTTTTTTTTTGCCTTTCATCGTTTGGGCATACAATAATTAAGTTTTTTTTAATCCTTCTACTTTCATTCACGCGATTTGGATTAAGTTCGGGCGAGATTTTATCTAACAATTCAAGCCCGTAAGTTAAATCTAGATCCGGACTTAAGCTGAAACAGAGTGAATGAAATTAAGAAAAACTAATTTTTAATTTACTCTAAAATGGATATCCCTTCTTTTTTTAAATTTTAAAATAGATGTGATAAATATCTATTATTGAGGGCCCATTTATAGGAGTTGGCCAAGGTGAGGTTAAAAAAAAATACATACCGATTCTTTGTAAGTTAAATGAGCGCCTGAAAGTGTGAAATAACGCGTTCTCCATCGTCTAAATATAAGCCATTTGTTTCTCTTTTCTTTTAGTTGACCTTCCATAAGAGGTTGATTCTCTTGCATGAAACCAGGGGCTCGTTCCGGATGATTACAAAGGAAACAGTTCCAAGTCCCAGTTGGTGCATTAAATTCAAATACGTCAAAGAATCGATGTTGTCGTAGTTCTGCCATTAGGCTCTCTTGGTCTTTGGCTGAGGGGAAAGCTGACATCACTAAATTCAAGAATGACCGATTGTCGCATTTTAAAATATCCCAACAATTTTTCAGACTGCTCACGGATGCGTCTCGGGTACTCAATGCCGAAGTTGACCTCGCCTTCAAACAATTAATAAAAAATGGGGTTACGTAACATTACTAAGGAAACCGAGACAAGGAACATACCTGCAATGCAAGAAACATTAGATGAATCCACAGTCGAGGGTGTTTCGTTTTGAGAGCGAAGAGAGACTTTCCGTACAGACAATATTCGCCTTTACCTTGGCAGGTGAAGTGGACTTTAGCATGTTTCTTAGACCGACGTTCCTCGATTGTACACTTTACAGGAAGAGGTAGACGAGCCATGAGCCTCTCCATATAAACTTTGATTTTATCTAGATGTTTATCGCAAAATTGCTAACGAGATTCAAAAATTGTCACATTGAACAAAAATTAAAATTGCAAAGATAATAAAGAATAATACCTTCACGGCATCTTGCATTGGATAAGGCTCAAAAACGCTTATTCGTTGTGAACTAGCAAGGTAGTCAACATTGTCTGTTCTTCCTCGCTCTCCATTAGTATGCATATATTTATTGGATGGAGTGGGGTGACGTCTGATAACCATTTGCCCTTGCTGAGGTGGAAATCCTGAAGGATTACTACTAAGAGTCACATTTGAATTATGGAACGATAGTGTACTTTGAGAAGTCAAAGTATTCATGGACGCTTTATGATGTTGGTTATCTGCTGATTGGACCATATCATCAAGAAGCTTTCCTCCAGTATGTTGGATGATTGGCGGTGGTGACGGAGCCAAGGACGACTGACTTGAAGGGATGATAGATATGGGAGTATGGGTATGAATGCGTCCAGAAGGAAGAGATATTGCAGCAGTAGGCGACGGAGACAACAGATTAGCTCCTCCTAAATGTCCAACCATTCCTATATTGGGATTATTGTGTCCGTAGAGCAAATTGCTTAGCCTCATATCAGCTTCTTGGTCTTCTCTCATGGTTGTTAGGCTTCCACTCACGCTACGCACTGGGTTAGAAGCAGTGTTAACAGACGACGAAGAAGGTAGACCGGCAGATACCACTCCTCCACCAACTGTCGAAGAGACTTGAACGCGGTTGGTAGAGAGACTTCCACGAGGGAACACGGATCCTCGCCCTCCTTGGTTCGGATTATGAATGCCGGGGCCATGAGCTTCCCGGCTGTGACCGTACGGTGCCATCTGATGTGAAGATCCAAAACGCGCACCTTTGTGCGATGGATTGGCAGGACTAGGACTCAATCGGTTCGAGCTGGTATGTTGCATATGGACAGCATTAATCCATGACATGGACCGATTCATGACAGCCGTCGCAGCGGCACTGCTTGCAGGAAGAGCAGGTGTAAGCCGCGGTGTAGAACGACTGGCGTCGGCTTGCTTCGTTCTTCCTACTACGCGAGGGTTCGAACTAGCTGCTGTAGAATGACCTATTGCCGATGTAGTTGAGGTAGTTGCATTAGTAATGTTTAGACCACTAGGACCAATGGTGAGAAGAACAGGAATGCCTTGCGAATTATAGACAGGTGCTCCACTAAACACTGCGCTGGCCACAGAAATCGGCACGCTCATATTTCCGACATTAACGAATCCACCTAGTGACGATCTATTGCTAATATTGGTCGGAGGAGTGCTTCCAGACGCACTCGAGAGATTGCCGCTCCTCATGACGGCTTGCAACGGGAGAGAGAGTCGGTGGTGATTGGTCGGAACAGTGTGTTGCTGGTGGCCTGAGTTTTCTATACCTCCGTTTAACTTAAGAAGAGTGACGTTGGAAGAACTGTTTGGGATACCAAGACTGCTGCGCTGGTTAGTATGACTAGCTTTCATTTGTTGGTAAATATTTTTAGCGACACTCGGTGCAGATTCAACGTGGCTCTCCAGTTTGTGAAGGAGTCTGTCCGTGAGAAGCGTTGGATGAGTGGAACAAAGAGCAGCTACTTCACGCAAGAGAGAAGGAATGTTGTGATTTTCTGCGTGAATGATAAGTTCAACAATGAATTCTAGTGCATCTTGACCACGTTCCAAATTCAAATGACCAAGTCGAGTCATAACTTGAGCGGCAAGACTAGCGACGGAAGGCAAAGAATCTGTAGCATCTTTGATACGTGGAGCATAATCCACTAGCAAAGAAGCCTTATATGAAGCCATTTCCGTTAAAAGTTGGAGTGTAGCAGGTATGGCAGATGTTACAGCCAAACAATCACAAAGTTGTGGAAGACTTGCTTCTAGTAGTGATGGACGATTGCGGGCGATTGGATTCAAAAGGCTCAGGAGAGATATTTTTTCAGGAGTATCACAGAGGGGAAGCAACGAGGCTAAAGCCATTACATGACCGTGAATGGCTTCCTGATTAACAGCATAGACTTGAGGAAGGACGCGAGCCAAGGCATAATTACCTTTAAATGGGAGCGAAGATATAGCTTATATTAGGAAAGCGATTTAAGAATAATTAATTTAAGAAAAATATACCAGAAATGAATGAATCTATAATAGGCTGGATGTGCTGAGCCAAAAGATCTGAGTTGTTGATGGCAGATAAAGATAAGTAAGAAGATAAGTTCCGTGAAAGTTCCCTGTTTCCTTTATGGAGAAATTTAACAGCTACTGGTAAAGCAATTTCCATAACTCCACGTTTGCTATAATTCTACAAAAAAAATTTATGTTTAATCCTTTTCATAAATTAAAAAAAAACTAAATTAAAATAAACAAACCAAGAAAATGCATGACAATACATCTGAAGCAATTTTAGTATGAGGTGGGTCTTCTCCTTTGTTGTTTGGTGCTAGACTATGGCTCAAGCAAGATTCTAGAACACATACTAAATCTTTTGCATGTGTTTCTATTGATCCTGTTTCCCTGGAATTCAAACAATCAAACAAAATTTTATGATTGTCATGGTAGAAATATTTTAAATACTAAAAAATGTACCTAACAGCTGATGTTACCCTAGTAATGCATATTTCAACAACACTTTGGTCATTTGCATTTTTCTTGTACTCAGAAAGATGAATTATTTCTCTAATTCTTTTATCACTTCAGGAAGATCTTGAATAATAGATTGATCATCAACTGAGAATAGATCACCAGCCTAAAAATAAGTTGGGTCAAAATTAATTGGTTGATATACCAAATATTATTGAAATTTGTTTTAAGATTTGTAAAAACTTTCTAGTTAAGTCAAGGAATATGAAGGAAAGCAATTGCCATACTTTGGATAAATCTTTTCTCGTAAGAACTTGAGTAAATAGATCATGCATTTTTTTCAGCTAGATAATTTGAGTACAACTCCAACCTCAACTGTAAAAGAATAAAAAATACATCTTAAGTTTATTTCATCATACTTCAGATTCAGTTGACAGAAAATAATATGACATGTAATACTAAAGCTTAATACAATAAGATTTATTCTTATATAATAGCTAAAAATAGGCCTATATATAGTTATATATACATAAGCGATTTCGTCTTTCCAGTTATAAATTATTTAAAACATAAAATGCTATATTATTTCACATTTTGATAAAATGTTGCCATTTGAAACAAAAACCCATCTATCATTTCACCAAATTTGCTTAATTATAAGCTTTTCTTTTGTTGTCTGTAGTCAATTAAAGTTTCCCGAGTCACAGCTTTCAAGCTGAAACAGTGGTAACTGGTAAAATACTTTCTTGTTTTTTTTTTATCAAGACTACCATTCCTCACAATAAGCAATTTTGTCATATCTTTATATAAAATAATTTTATAAAATTTGAATGAAACTGAAGCTTAAGCCGAGTTTTTCTGGCAGATTCAGAGCAACTTTTTATCAGATTTCGACCCCAAAATCTTACAGATTTCCTAGATTTACATGGGAAATTGCTAATTCAGATTTCAGATTTCCTTCTTTTCACTGCTCGAAATCTTCCAGAAAAACTCGGCATTAACTCAATTCTATTCAAATCTTAGAATGATCTGTTAAAAACTGCAGTATCAGACTGCATCAGCAATCAAAGAGTTTTTAAGTAACACACTCAAAACAAATTGATTTTGATTAGATTATTGATTAACTATGGTGGACGAACTTTTCTTGATTTCGATCGTGTTTTTCAATTATATTTGGAGTATTCAAAAACAATTTGGTGAAATTGACAATAAATTTCCAGTTGTATTTGTATAGGCACCTATTTTAACTGTCACTGTCTGAGATTGAAAAACAATGGCCAAACAAAGGCACATTTTCGGATTTGAGGCACTTCAGATGGCATTAATTTGAGTACTGATGCCAGTTTTTTAAAACAATAATCATGTTGATTAAGTAAAGACCACGATTACAAAATTTAAAAAATAAAAAAATTACGTACATATGCCCTATGTGTAAGTCCATCCGGGAAACATTTTTATATCTGGGCTAACGAGTAGGCCTGCTTGCGCACATGCAAAACTTGACACAGGTACATTAAATTAAATACGATAACACATACATAAAAAACCCAAGCTGCTTCACGAATATGTAACGATTGTACGTTGACAATAAAATTTTCAGTTTGCAACAAGCCGTATACAAACATTCAATTCAGAGAACAAGTGTAAAGCTTACGCTATATGACTGTCGGAATCAGACTGTCTAGTAACCATGGCCTACGACTTACGGATGGCCGAGCAACTAGAAGGCACTATGGTAGGACTTGGGAGTTGGTTTTGCTGCCAACTGCCAAGTGCCAAATGCCAAATGACATTTATTTAGGATTTTTTGTAGTAACTCCGTGAGAACTAAATTTCATAATTCATTTAACCACTTGATTATTTTATCAATGTGTTTTTTTGCAATATTTTCATTTTTTAATAGGAGCTATTAATATCAAGGGGGCTATTGTTACACTGCTCCCCAGTGGCCAGTGCCCAGCAGAGAAACCATGAACCAAAATGAGACATATGGAACTACGGGTGTCACTAAAAACGTGGACGTGGACGGTGGACTCCCTATTCTGTGGACATAAGAGAGTGGAACCACGAAAGCTCCGCCCATGACTCCGCCTACTAGGTCTACGGAATAGTAGCGTTGAGGTTTTGCCTTTTGACCACCCTATTCCGTGGACCCCAAAAAATATGGACTTGGTCTAGTGGACGTTATATTTTCCTTTAAAATGAAATGATGCTCTGTTATTGATATTCCATTATTTTTAATATTGGACCCAAAGTCTTGGAAAACCCATCATACTCAGAATGGGGTTGAAGCCGATACCGATGGTAATTAAGCCGGCGATGGACCCCCACGAGACAAGTACCGAGTGATAGACAACCCATCATGATTGGGATGGGTTTAATTGAGGCCAGTGGCAAAGCTAGCAACCGGTAAGCGCATTATTTTGCGGACGCTACACTTGTGGTAAGAGTCATGCGGGTTAACATGAGCATTTGAATTGGATTAGTAGCGATAGATTTGCTCGTGAACGGTGGACGTTACCAAAAAATTACTAAGTACGGTACTTAGGTACTGGGCGGGGTACATACGGGTTTAATTGGTGAACGAGCCGGAGCTTTGTGTCCGTCACAGGTGACTTTTATTATAAGTTCGAACGGTCAGTACGAGTTAGCGGGATTGAGATTGCGAAAGCTGAATGTACTAAACGTAAACCTAGCATACAAAAAAACTGCAATTGGGTCCACGGAATGATGTAATAGGGTGCTAACGGAAACAATGTGGTCCATGGGTTCACATGAATGCAGTATTTCATACGTCTATATGCACCACAGTTCCACATTTTCAGCGTCCACAGAATAGGGTGTTAAAGGGCTAAATCCACGGTTTTGATGGGCGGAGTCATGGGCGGAGTTTCCGCGGTTCCACTCTCTTATGTCTCTTATGAGAGTTATGTGGCCAAGTGTATCACTATATGCATCGCCGTCGGTAATCTAAATCAACCAGAAACCAACAACATTTGAAAGAAGGTTGAAACCAAGGTTGAGGTTCATGGACTGATGAAGAAGTCCGGCTGTCAGCTATTAAGTTTTCGTACTACTTTGCGAAGTTGCAAATTGTGGATGTTAATTTAAATCCTGGGAGTTTGAAGTTATTCTGATCGATCCAAAACTCGGAAACAAGCAAAATTGTTTAAAATAATGTCTTGTGATATCAGGTTGAAAGCGTCCCATGAGTGATTTGGAAAAAGTTAGGAAAATATTTTTTCCAAACAGGGACGATAATGAGAGTTGTAAGTGATGAATCCATTTAGTTTTATTCTTATGTAAAATAATAAATAAGAATAGTAGGTATAAA
>JASBVH010000024.1:0-46470 GCA_030141595.1 Chydorus sphaericus | reverse complement strand
CAATAAACTAGAGGTTCTAGATCAGAAATACTAATACAAGACTCGATAGTTTATTTGATTCAGAATTCAAAAATCGTGTTATGAGGGAGTAGAACCGATTATTTCAGGTCGAATTTCGGTGGTCTATGTTATATATCAAAGCCATATTACCAGTTTTGCCAATAAACTAGAGGTTCTAGATCAGAAATACTAATACAAGACTCGATAGTTTATTTTATGCCGAATTGCGGTGGTCTATGTTCTATATCAAAGCCATATTACCAGTTTTGCCAATGAACTAGAGGTTCTAGATCAGAAATACTAATACAAGACTCGATAGTTTATTTTATGCAGAATTAAAAAATCGGGTTATGAGGAACTAGAACCGATTATTTTATGCCGAATTGCGGTGGTCTATGTTCTATATCAAAGCCATATTACCAGTTTTGCCAATAAACTAGAGGTTCTAGATCAGAAATACTAATACAAGACTCGATAGTTTATTTTATGCAGAATTCAAAAATCGGGTTATGAGGGACTAGAACCGATTATTTTAGGTCGAATTTCGGTGGTCAATGTTATATATCAAAGCCATATTACCAGTTTTGCCAATAAACTAGAGGTTCTAGATCAGAAATACTAATACAAGACTCGATAGTTTATTTTATGCAGAATTCAAAAATCGGGTTATGAGGAACTAGAACCGATTATTTTAGGTCGAATTGCGGTGGTCTATGTTATATATCAAAGCCATATTACCAGTTTTGCCAATAAACTAGAGGTTCTAGATCAGAAATACTAATACAAGACTCGATAGTTTATTTTATGCCGAATTGCGGTGGTCTATGTTCTATATCAAAGCCATATTACCAGTTTTGCCAATAAACTAGAGGTTCTAGATCAGAAATACTAATACAAGACTCGATAGTTTATTTTATGCAGACTTCAAAAATCGGGTTATGAGGGACTAGTACCAATTATTTCAGGTCGAATTGCGGTGGTCTATGTTATATATCAAAGCCATATTACCAGTTTTGCCAATAAACTAGAGGTTCTAGATCAGAAATACTAATACAAGACTCGATAGTTTATTTTATGCCGAATTGCGGTGGTCTATGTTCTATATCAAAGCCATATTACCAGTTTTGCCAATGAACTAGAGGTTCTAGATCAGAAATACTAATACAAGACTCGATAGTTTATTTTATGCAGAATTCAAAAATCGGGTAATGAGGGACTAGAACCGATTATTTTAGGTCGAATTTCGGTGGTCAATGTTATATATCAAAGCCATATTACCAGTTTTGCCAATAAACTAGAGGTTCTAGATCAGAAATACTAATACAAGACTCGATAGTTTATTTTATGCAGAATTCAAAAATCGGGTTATGAGGAACTAGAACCGATTATTTTAGGTCGAATTGCGGTGGTCTATGTTCTATATCAAAGCCATATTACCAGTTTTGCCAATAAACTAGAGGTTCTAGATCAGAAATACTTATACAAGACTCGATAGTTTATTTTATGCAGAATTCAAAAATCGGGTTATGAGGGAGTAGAACCGATTATTTCAGGTCGAATTTCGGTGGTCTATGTTATATATCAAAGCCATATTACCAGTTTTGCCAATAAACTAGAGGTTCTAGATCAGAAATACTAATACAAGACTCGATAGTTTATTTTATGCAGAATTCAAAAATCGGGTTATGAGGGACTAGAACCGATTATTTCCGGTCGAATTTCGGTGGTCTATGTTATATATCAAAGCCATATTACCAGTTTTGCCAATAAACTAGAGGTTCTAGATCAGAAATACTAATACAAGACTCGATAGTTTATTTTATGCCGAATTGCGGTGGTCTATGTTATATATCAAAGCCATATTACCAGTTTTGCCAATAAACTAGAGGTTCTAGATCAGAAATACTAATACAAGACTCGATAGTTTATTTGATGCAGAATTCAAATATCGGGTTATGAGGGAGTAGGACCGATTATTTCAGGTCGAATTTCGGTGGTCTATGTTATATATCAAAGCCATATTACCAGTTTTGCCAATAAACTAGAGGTTCTAGATCAGAAATACTAATACAAGACTCGATAGTTTATTTGATGCAGAATTCAAAAATCGGGTTATGAGGGACTAGAACCGATTATTTTAGGTCGAATTTCGGTGGTCTATGTTATATATCAAAGCCATATTACCAGTTTTGCCAATAAACTAGAGGTTCTAGATCAGAAATACTAATACAAGACTCGATAGTTTATTTTATGCCGAATTGCGGTGGTCTATGTTCTATATCAAAGCCATATTACCAGTTTTGCCAATAAACTAGAGGTTCTAGATCAGAAATACTAATACAAGACTCGATAGTTTATTTTATGCAGAATTCAAAAATCGGGTTATGAGGAACTAGAACCGATTATTTTATGCCGAATTGCGGTGGTCTATGTTCTATATCAAAGCCATATTACCAGTTTTGCCAATAAACTAGAGGTTCTAGATCAGAAATACTAATACAAGACTCGATAGTTTATTTTATGCAGAATTCAAAAATCGGGTTATGAGGGACTAGAACCGATTATTTTAGGTCGAATTGCGGTGGTCTATGTTATATATCAAAGCCATATTACCAGTTTTGCCAATAAACTAGAGGTTCTAGATCAGAAATACTAATACAAGACTCGATAGTTTATTTTATGCCGAATTGCGGTGGTCTATGTTCTATATCAAAGCCATATTACCAGTTTTGCCAATAAACTAGAGGTTCTAGATCAGAAATACTAATACAAGACTCGATAGTTGATTTTATGCCGAATTGCGGTGGTCTATGTTCTATATCAAAGCCATATTACCAGTTTTGCCAATAAACTAGAGGTTCTAGATCAGAAATACTAATACAAGACTCGATAGTTTATTTTATGCAGAATTCAAAAATCGGGTTATGAGGGACTAGAACCGATTATTTCAGGTCGAATTTCGGTGGTCTATGTTATATATCAAAGCCATATTACCAGTTTTTCCAATAAACTAGAGGTTCTAGATCAGAAATACTAATACAAGACTCGATAGTTTATTTTATGCCGAATTGCGGTGGTCTATGTTCTATATCAAAGCCATATTACCAGTTTTGCCAATAAACAAGAGGTTCTGGATCAGAAATACTAATACAAGACTCGATAGTTTATTTGATGCAGAATTCAAAAATCGGGTTATGAGGGAGTAGAACCGATTATTTCAGGTCGAATTTCGGTGGTCTATGTTATAAATCAAAGCCATATTACCAGTTTTGCCAATAAACTAGAGGTTCTAGATCAGAAATACTAATACAAGACTCGATAGTTTATTTTATGCAGAATTCAAAAATCGGGTTATGAGGGACTAGAACCGATTATTTTAGGTCGAATTGCGGTGGTCTATGTTATATATCAAAGCCATATTACCAGTTTTGCCAATAAACTAGAGGTTCTAGATCAGAAATACTAATACAAGACTCGATAGTTTATTTTATGCCGAATTGCGGTGGTCTATGTTCTATATCAAAGCCATATTACCAGTTTTGCCAATAAACTAGAGGTTCTAGATCAGAAATACTAATACAAGACTCGATAGTTTATTTTATGCCGAATTGCGGTGGTCTATGTTCTATATCAAAGCCATATTACCAGTTTTGCCAATAAACTAGAGGTTCTAGATCAGAAATACTAATACAAGACTCGATAGTTTATTTTATGCAGAATTCAAAAATCGGGTTATGAGGGACTAGAACCGATTATTTCAGGTCGAATTTCGGTGGTCTATGTTATATATCAAAGCCATATTACCAGTTTTGCCAATAAACTAGAGGTTCTAGATCAGAAATACTAATACAAGACTCGATAGTTTATTTTATGCCGAATTGCGGTGGTCTATGTTCTATATCAAAGCCATATTACCAGTTTTGCCAATAAACAAGAGGTTCTGGATCAGAAATACTAATACAAGACTCGATAGTTTATTTGATGCAGAATTCAAAAATCGGGTTATGAGGGAGTAGAACCGATTATTTCAGGTCGAATTTCGGTGGTCTATGTTATAAATCAAAGCCATATTACCAGTTTTGCCAATAAACTAGAGGTTCTAGATCAGAAATACTAATACAAGACTCGATAGTTTATTTGATGCAGAATTCAAAAATCGGGTTATGAGGAACTAGAACCGATTATTTCAGGTCGAATTGCGGTGGTCTATGTTATATATCAAAGCCATATTACCAGTTTTGCCAATAAACTAGAGGTTCTAGATCAGAAATACTAATACAAGACTCGATAGTTTATTTTATGCCGAATTGCGGTGGTCTATGTTCTATATCAAAGCCATATTACCAGTTTTGCCAATAAACTAGAGGTTCTAGATCAGAAATACTAATACAAGACTCGATAGTTTATTTTATGCAGAATTCAAAAATCGGGTTATGAGGAACTAGAACCGATTATTTTAGGTCGAATTTCGGTGGTCTATGTAATATATCAAAGCCATATTACTAGTTTTGCCAATAAACTAGAGGTTCTAGATCAGAAATACTAATACAAGACTCGATAGTTTATTTTATGCCGAATTGCGGTGGTCTATGTTCTATATCAAAGCCATATTACCAGTTTTGCCAATAAACTAGAGGTTCTAGATCAGAAATACTAATACAAGACTCGATAGTTTATTTTATGCAGAATTCAAAAATCGGGTTATGAGGAACTAGAACCGATTATTTTAGGTCGAATTGCGGTGGTCTATGTTCTATATCAAAGCCATATTACCAGTTTTGCCAATAAACTAGAGGTTCTAGATCAGAAATACTAATACAAGACTCGATAGTTTATTTTATGCAGAATTCAAAAATCGGGTTATGAGGAACTAGAACCGATTATTTTAGGTCGAATTTCGGTGGTCCATGAAATATATCAAAGCCATATTACTAGTTTTGCCAATAAACTAGAGGTTCTAGATCAGAAATACTAATACAAGACTCGATAGTTTATTTTATGCCGAATTGCGGTGGTCTATGTTCTATATCAAAGCCATATTACCAGTTTTGCCAATAAACTAGAGGTTCTAGATCAGAAATACTAATACAAGACTCGATAGTTTATTTTATGCAGAATTCAAAAATCGGGTTATGAGGAACTAGAACCGATTATTTCAGGTCGAATTGCGGTGGTCTATGTTATATATCAAAGCCATATTACCAGTTTTGCCAATAAACTAGAGGTTCTAGATCAGAAATACTAATACAAGACTCGATAGTTTATTTTATGCAGAATTCAAAAATCGGGTTATGAGGGACTAGAACCGATTATTTAAGGTCGAATGTCGGTGGTCTATGTTATATATCAAAGCCATATTACCAGTTTTGCCAATAAACTAGAGGTTCTAGATCAGAAATACTAATACAAGACTCGATAGTTTATTTTATGCAGAATTCAAAAATCGGGTTATGAGGAACTAGAACCGATTATTTCAGGTCGAATTGCTGTGGTCTATGTTATATATCAAAGCCATATTACCAGTTTTGCCAATAAACTAGAGGTTCTAGATCAGAAATACTAATACAAGACTCGATAGTTTATTTTATGCAGAATTCAAAAATCGGGTTATGAGGGACTAGAACCGATTATTTTAGGTCGAATTTCGGTGGTCAATGTTATATATCAAAGCCATATTACCAGTTTTGCCAATAAACTAGAGGTTCTAGATCAGAAATACTAATACAAGACTCGATAGTTTATTTTATGCCGAATTGCGGTGGTCTATGTTATATATCAAAGCCATATTACCAGTTTTGCCAATAAACTAGAGGTTCTAGATCAGAAATACTAATACAAGACTCGATAGTTTATTTTATGCAGAATTCAAAAATCGGGTTATGAGGGACTAGAACCGATTATTTTAGGTCGAATTTCGGTGGTCAATGTTATATATCAAAGCCATATTACCAGTTTTGCCAATAAACTAGAGGTTCTAGATCAGAAATACTAATACAAGACTCGATAGTTTATTTTATGCCGAATTGCGGTGGTCTATGTTATATATCAAAGCCATATTACCAGTTTTGCCAATAAACTAGAGGTTCTAGATCAGAAATACTAATACAAGACTCGATAGTTTATTTTTATGCAGAATTCAAAAATCGGGTTATGAGGGACTAGAACCGATTATTTCAGGTCGAATTTCGGTGGTCAATGTTATGTATCAAAGCCATATTACCAGTTTTGCCAATAAACTAGAGGTTCTAGATCAGAAATACTAATACAAGACTCGATAGTTTATTTTTATGCAGAATTCAAAAATCGGGTTATGAGGGAGTAGAACCGATTATTTCAGGTCGAATTTCGGTGGTCTATGTTATATATCAAAGCCATATTACCAGTTTTGCCAATAAACTAGAGGTTCTAGATCAGAAATACTAATACAAGACTCGATAGTTTATTTTATGCAGAATTCAAAAATCGGGTTATGAGGGACTAGAACCGATTATTTCAGGTCGAATTTCGGTGGTCTATGTTATATATCAAAGCCATATTACCAGTTTTGCCAATAAACTAGAGGTTCTAGATCAGAAATACTAATACAAGACTCGATAGTTTATTTTATGCCGAATTGCGGTGGTCTATGTTCTATATCAAAGCCATATTACCAGTTTTGCCAATAAACTAGAGGTTCTAGATCAGAAATACTAATACAAGACTCGATAGTTTATTTTATGCAGAATTCAAAAATCGGGTTATGAGGGAGTAGAACCGATTATTTCAGGTCGAATTTCGGTGGTCTATGTTATATATCAAAGCCATATTACCAGTTTTGCCAATAAACTAGAGGTTCTAGATCAGAAATACTAATACAAGACTCGATAGTTTATTTTATGCAGAATTCAAAAATCGGGTTATGAGGGACTAGAACCGATTATTTCAGGTCGAATTTCGGTGGTCTATGTTATATATCAAAGCCATATTACCAGTTTTGCCAATAAACTAGAGGTTCTAGATCAGAAATACTAATTCAAGACTCGATAGTTTATTTTATGCAGAATTCAAAAATCAGGTTATGAGGGACTAGAACCGATTATTTAAGGCCCAAAACGGTTGGTCTTTCGTTTAAAAATTTATTTAATAGGAAATAGCAACAGCAATAGATAACAACATGCTTGTAAAGGGGCCATTGCAGATTTGATGTATTATAATTCAATAAATGGTGCAATTTTTTTTATATATGGTAGGATAGTCCATTTTATTTTAGCTCCGCCCATTAAAAAAAAGGTAATATTTTTAAAAAATCAGAACAAAAGTCGATTCTGAAGGAAATTAAGAATTCAAAAATCCGGTTATAAGGGACTAGAACCAATAATTTCTGGGGAACTTGGCTGTTTTTTGTTAGATATCAAAGCCATATTACCAGTTTTGCCAATAAACTAGAGGTTCTAGATCAGAAATATTAATACAAGACTCGATAGTTTATTTTATGCAGAATTCAAAAATCGGGTTATGAGGGACTAGAACCGATTATTTTAGGTCGAATTTCGGTGGTCTATGTTCTATATCAAAGCCATATTACCAGTTTTGCCAATAAACTAGAGGTTCTAGATCAGAAATACTAATACAAGACTCGATAGTTTATTTTATGCAAAATTCAAAAATCGGGTTATGAGGAACTAGAACCGATTATTTTAGGCCGAATTTCGGTGGTCTATGTAATATATCAAAGCCATATTACCAGTTTTGCCAATAAACTAGAGGTTCTAGATCAGAAATACTAATACAAGACTCGATAGTTTATTTTATGCCGAATTGCGGTGGTCTATGTTCTATATCAAAGCCATATTACCAGTTTTGCCAATAAACTAGAGGTTCTAGATCAGAAATACTAATACAAGACTCGATAGTTTATTTGATGCAGAATTCAAAAATCGGGTTATGAGGGAGTAGAACCGATTATTTTAGGTCGAATTTCGGTGGTCTATGTTATATATCAAAGCCATATTACCAGTTTTGCCAATAAACTAGAGGTTCTAGATCAGAAATACTAATACAAGACTCGATAGTTTATTTTATGCAAAATTCAAAAATCGGGTTATGAGGAACTAGAACCGATTATTTTAGGCCGAATTTCGGTGGTCTATGTAATATATCAAAGCCATATTACCAGTTTTGCCAATAAACTAGAGGTTCTAGATCAGAAATACTAATACAAGACTCGATAGTTTATTTTATGCCGAATTGCGGTGGTCTATGTTCTATATCAAAGCCATATTACCAGTTTTGCCAATAAACTAGAGGTTCTAGATCAGAAATACTAATACAAGACTCGATAGTTTATTTTATGCAGAATTCAAAAATCGGGTTATGAGGAACTAGAACCGATTATTTTAGGTCGAATTGCGGTGGTCTATGTTCTATATCAAAGCCATATTACCAGTTTTGCCAATAAACTAGAGGTTCTAGATCAGAAATACTAATACAAGACTCGATAGTTTATTTTATGCAAAATTCAAAAATCGGGTTATGAGGAACTAGAACCGATTATTTTAGGCCGAATTTCGGTGGTCTATGTAATATATCAAAGCCATATTACCAGTTTTGCCAATAAACTAGAGGTTCTAGATCAGAAATACTAATACAAGACTCGATAGTTTATTTTATGCCGAATTGCGGTGGTCTATGTTCTATATCAAAGCCATATTACCAGTTTTGCCAATAAACTAGAGGTTCTAGATCAGAAATACTAATACAAGACTCGATAGTTTATTTTATGCAGAATTCAAAAATCGGGTTATGAGGAACTAGAACCGATTATTTTAGGTCGAATTGCGGTGGTCTATGTTCTATATCAAAGCCATATTACCAGTTTTGCCAATAAACTAGAGGTTCTAGATCAGAAATACTAATACAAGACTCGATAGTTTATTTTATGCAGAATTCAAAAATCGGGTTATGAGGAACTAGAACCGATTATTTTAGGTCGAATTTCGGTGGTCTATGTAATATATCAAAGCCATATTACTAGTTTTGCCAATAAACTAGAGGTTCTAGATCAGAAATACTAATACAAGACTCGATAGTTTATTTTATGCCGAATTGCGGTGGTCTATGTTCTATATCAAAGCCATATTACCAGTTTATCCAATAAACTAGAGGTTCTAGATCAGAAATACTAATACAAGACTCGATAGTTTATTTTATGCAGAATTCAAAAATCGGGTTATGAGGGACTAGAACCGATTATTTCCGGTAGAATTTCGGTGGTCTATGTTATATATCAAAGCCATATTACCAGTTTTGCCAATAAACTAGAGGTTCTAGATCAGAAATACTAATACAAGACTCGATAGTTTATTTTATGCAGAATTCAAAAATCGGGTTATGAGGGACTAGAACCGATTATTTTAGGTCGAATTTCGGTGGTCTATGTTATATATCAAAGCCATATTACCAGTTTTGCCAATAAACTAGAGGTTCTAGATCAGAAATACTAATACAAGACTCGATAGTTTATTTTATGCAGAATTCAAAAATCGGGTTATGAGGGACTAGAACCGATTATTTTAGGTCGAATTTCGGTGGTCTATGTTATATATCAAAGCCATATTACCAGTTTTGCCAATAAACTAGAGGTTCTAGATCAGAAATACTAATACAAGACTCGATAGTTCATTTTATGCAGAATTCAAAAATCGGATTATGAGGGACTAGAACCGATTATTTTAGGTCGAATTTCGGTGGTCTATGTTATATATCAAAGCCATATTACCAGTTTTGCCAATAAACTAGAGGTTCTAGATCAGAAATACTAATACAAGACTCGATAGTTTATTTTATGCAGAATTCAAAAATCGGGTTCTGAGGGACTAGAACCGATTATTTCCGGTCGAATTTCGGTGGTCTATGTTCTATATCAAAGCCATATTACCAGTTTTGCCAATAACCTAGAGGTTCTAGATCAGAAATACTAATACAAGACTCGATAGTTTATTTTATGCAGAATTCAAAAATCGGGTTATGAGGGACTAGAACCGATTATTTCCGGTCGAATTTCGGTGGTCTATGTTATATATCAAAGCCATATTACCAGTTTTGCCAATAAACTAGAGGTTCTAGATCAGAAATACTAATACAAGACTCGATAGTTTATTTTATGCAGAATTCAAAAATCGGGTTATGAGGGACTAGAACCGATTATTTTAGGTCGAATGTCGGTGGTCTATGTTATATATCAAAGCCATATTACCAGTTTTGCCAATAAACTAGAGGTTCTAGATCAGAAATACTAATACAAGACTCGATAGTTTATTTTATGCAGAATTCAAAAATCGGGTTATGAGGGACTAGAACCGATTATTTCAGGTCGAATTTCGGTGGTCTATGTTATATATCAAAGCCATATTACCAGTTTTGCCAATAAACTAGAGGTTCTAGATCAGAAATACTAATACAAGACTCGATAGTTTATTTTATGCAGAATTCAAAAATCGGGTTATGAGGGACTAGAACCGATTATTTCCGGTCGAATTTCGGTGGTCTATGTTATATATCAAAGCCATATTACCAGTTTTGCCAATAAACTAGAGGTTCTAGATCAGAAATACTAATACAAGACTCGATAGTTTATTTTATGCAGAATTCAAAAATCGTGTTATGAGGGACTAGAACCGATTATTTAAGGCCCAAAACGGTTGGTCTTTTGTTTTAAAAATTTATTTAATAGGAAATAGCAACAGCAATAGATAACAACATGCTTGTAAAGGGGCCATTGCAGATTTGATGTATTATAATTCAATAAATGGTGCAATTTTTTTTATATATGGTAGGATAGTTCATTTTATTTTAGCTCCGCCCATTAAAAAATGGTAATATTTTTAAAAAATCAGAACAAAAGTCGATTCTGTAGGAAATTAAGAATTCAAAAATCGAATTTCGGTGGTCTATGTTATATATCAAAGCCATATTACCAGTTTTGCAAATAAACTAGAGGTTCTAGATCAGAAATACTAATACAAGACTCGATAGTTTATTTTATGCAGAATTCAAAAATCGGGTTATGAGGGACTAGAACCGATTACTTTAGGTCGAATTTCGGTGGTCTATGTTATATATCAAAGCCATATTACCAGTTTTGCCAATAAACTAGAGGTTCTAGATTAGAAATACTAATACAAGACTCGATAGTTTATTTTATGCAGAATTCAAAAATCGGGTTATGAGGGACTAGAACCGATTATTTCAGGTCGAATTTCGGTGGTCTATGTTATATATCAAAGCCATATTACCAGTTTTGCCAATAAACTAGAGGTTCTAGATCAGAAATACTAATACAAGACTCGATAGTTTATTTTATGCAGAATTCAAAAATCGGGTTATGAGGGACTAGAACCGATTATTTCAGGTCGAATTTCGGTGGTCTATGTTATATATCAAAGCCATATTACCAGTTTTGCCAATAAACTAGAGGTTCTAGATCAGAAATACTAATACAAGACTCGATAGTTTATTTTATGCAGAATTCAAAAATCGGGTTATGAGGGACTAGAACCGATTATTTCCGGTCGAATTTCGGTGGTCTATGTTATATATCAAAGCCATATTACCAGTTTTGCCAATAAACTAGAGGTTCTAGATCAGAAATACTAATACAAGACTCGATAGTTTATTTTATGCAGAATTCAAAAATCGTGTTATGAGGGACTAGAACCGATTATTTAAGGCCCAAAACGGTTGGTCTTTTGTTTTAAAAATTTATTTAATAGGAAATAGCAACAGCAATAGATAACAACATGCTTGTAAAGGGGCCATTGCAGATTTGATGTATTATAATTCAATAAATGGTGCAATTTTTTTTATATATGGTAGGATAGTTCATTTTATTTTAGCTCCGCCCATTAAAAAATGGTAATATTTTTAAAAAATCAGAACAAAAGTCGATTCTGTAGGAAATTAAGAATTCAAAAATCGAATTTCGGTGGTCTATGTTATATATCAAAGCCATATTACCAGTTTTGCAAATAAACTAGAGGTTCTAGATCAGAAATACTAATACAAGACTCGATAGTTTATTTTATGCAGAATTCAAAAATCGGGTTATGAGGGACTAGAACCGATTACTTTAGGTCGAATTTCGGTGGTCTATGTTATATATCAAAGCCATATTACCAGTTTTGCCAATAAACTAGAGGTTCTAGATTAGAAATACTAATACAAGACTCGATAGTTTATTTTATGCAGAATTCAAAAATCGGGTTATGAGGGACTAGAACCGATTATTTCAGGTCGAATTTCGGTGGTCTATGTTATATATCAAAGCCATATTACCAGTTTTGCCAATAAACTAGAGGTTCTAGATCAGAAATACTAATACAAGACTCGATAGTTTATTTTATGCAGAATTCAAAAATCGGGTTATGAGGGACTAGAACCGATTATTTAAGGCCCAAAACGGTTGGTCTTTTGTTTTAAAAATTTATTTAATAGGAAATAGCAACAGCAATAGATAACAACATGCTTGTAAAGGGGCCATTGCAGATTTGATGTATTATAATTCAATAAATGGTGCAATTTTTTTATATATGGTAGGATAGTTCATTTTATTTTAGCTCCGCCCATTAAAAAATGGTAATATTTTTAAAAAATCAGAACAAAAGTCGATTCTGTAGGAAATTAAGAATTCAAAAATCGAATTTCGGTGGTCTATGTTATATATCAAAGCCATATTACCAGTTTTGCAAATAAACTAGAGGTTCTAGATCAGAAATACTAATACAAGACTCGATAGTTTATTTTATGCAGAATTCAAAAATCGGGTTATGAGGGACTAGAACCGATTACTTTAGGTCGAATTTCGGTGGTCTATGTTATATATCAAAGCCATATTACCAGTTTTGCCAATAAACTAGAGGTTCTAGATTAGAAATACTAATACAAGACTCGATAGTTTATTTTATGCAGAATTCAAAAATCGGGTTATGAGGGACTAGAACCGATTATTTCAGGTCGAATTTCGGTGGTCTATGTTATATATCAAAGCCATATTACCAGTTTTGCCAATAAACTAGAGGTTCTAGATCAGAAATACTAATACAAGACTCGATAGTTTATTTTATGCAGAATTCAAAAATCGGGTTATGAGGGACTAGAACCGATTATTTAAGGCCCAAAACGGTTGGTCTTTTGTTTTAAAAATTTATTTAATAGGAAATAGCAACAGCAATAGATAACAACATGCTTGTAAAGGGGCCATTGCAGATTTGATGTATTATAATTCAATAAATGGTGCAATTTTTTTATATATGGTAGGATAGTTCATTTTATTTTAGCTCCGCCCATTAAAAAATGGTAATATTTTTAAAAAATCAGAACAAAAGTCGATTCTGTAGGAAATTAAGAATTCAATACTCATACATAATACAAGACTCGATAGTTTATTTTATGCAGAATTCAAAAATCGGGTTATGAGGGACTAGAACCGATTATTTCAGGTCGAATTTCGGTGGTCTATGTTATATATCAAAGCCATATTACCAGTTTTGCCAATAAACTAGAGGTTCTAGATCAGAAATACTAATACAAGACTCGATAGTTTATTTTATGCAGAATTCAAAAATCGGGTTATGAGGGACTAGAACCGATTATTTAAGGCCCAAAACGGTTGGTCTTTTGTTTTAAAAATTTATTTAATAGGAAATAGCAACAGCAATAGATAACAACATGCTTGTAAAGGGGCCATTGCAGATTTGATGTATTATAATTCAATAAATGGTGCAATTTTTTTTATATATGGTAGGATAGTTCATTTTATTTTAGCTCCGCCCATTAAAAAATGGTAATATTTTTAAAAAATCAGAACAAAAGTCGATTCTGTAGGAAATTAAGAATTCAAAAATCGAATTTCGGTGGTCTATGTTATATATCAAAGCCATATTACCAGTTTTGCAAATAAACTAGAGGTTCTAGATCAGAAATACTAATACAAGACTCGATAGTTTATTTTATGCAGAATTCAAAAATCGGGTTATGAGGGACTAGAACCGATTACTTTAGGTCGAATTTCGGTGGTCTATGTTATATATCAAAGCCATATTACCAGTTTTGCCAATAAACTAGAGGTTCTAGATCAGAAATACTAATACAAGACTCGATAGTTTATTTTATGCAGAATTCAAAAATCGGGTTATGAGGGACTAGAACCGATTATTTCAGGTCGAATTTCGGTGGTCTATGTTATATATCAAAGCCATATTACCAGTTTTGCCAATAAACTAGAGGTTCTAGATTAGAAATACTAATACAAGACTCGATAGTTTATTTTATGCAGAATTCAAAAATCGGGTTATGAGGGACTAGAACCGATTATTTCAGGTCGAATTTCGGTGGTCTATGTTATATATCAAAGCCATATTACCAGTTTTGCCAATAAACTAGAGGTTCTAGATCAGAAATACTAATACAAGACTCGATAGTTTATTTTATGCAGAATTCAAAAATCGGGTTATGAGGGACTAGAACCGATTATTTAAGGCCCAAAACGGTTGGTCTTTTGTTTTAAAAATTTATTTAATAGGAAATAGCAACAGCAATAGATAACAACATGCTTGTAAAGGGGCCATTGCAGATTTGATGTATTATAATTCAATAAATGGTGCAATTTTTTTTATATATGGTAGGATAGTTCATTTTATTTTAGCTCCGCCCATTAAAAAATGGTAATATTTTTAAAAAATCAGAACAAAAGTCGATTCTGTAGGAAATTAAGAATTCAAAAATCGAATTTCGGTGGTCTATGTTATATATCAAAGCCATATTACCAGTTTTGCCAATAAACTAGAGGTTCTAGATCAGAAATACTAATACAAGACTCGATAGTTTATTTTATGCAGAATTCAAAAATCGGGTTATGAGGGACTAGAACCGATTATTTCAGGTCGAATTTCGGTGGTCTATGTTATATATCAAAGCCATATTACCAGTTTTGCCAATAAACTAGAGGTTCTAGATTAGAAATACTAATACAAGACTCGATAGTTTATTTTATGCAGAATTCAAAAATCGGGTTATGAGGGACTAGAACCGATTATTTCAGGTCGAATTTCGGTGGTCTATGTTATATATCAAAGCCATATTACCAGTTTTGCCAATAAACTAGAGGTTCTAGATCAGAAATACTAATACAAGACTCGATAGTTTATTTTATGCAGAATTCAAAAATCGGGTTATGAGGGACTAGAACCGATTATTTAAGGCCCAAAACGGTTGGTCTTTTGTTTTAAAAATTTATTTAATAGGAAATAGCAACAGCAATAGATAACAACATGCTTGTAAAGGGGCCATTGCAGATTTGATGTATTATAATTCAATAAATGGTGCAATTTTTTTTATATATGGTAGGATAGTTCATTTTATTTTAGCTCCGCCCATTAAAAAATGGTAATATTTTTAAAAAATCAGAACAAAAGTCGATTCTGTAGGAAATTAAGAATTCAAAAATCGAATTTCGGTGGTCTATGTTATATATCAAAGCCATATTACCAGTTTTGCAAATAAACTAGAGGTTCTAGATCAGAAATACTAATACAAGACTCGATAGTTTATTTTATGCAGAATTCAAAAATCGGGTTATGAGGGACTAGAACCGATTACTTTAGGTCGAATTTCGGTGGTCTATGTTATATATCAAAGCCATATTACCAGTTTTGCCAATAAACTAGAGGTTCTAGATCAGAAATACTAATACAAGACTCGATAGTTTATTTTATGCAGAATTCAAAAATCGGGTTATGAGGGACTAGAACCGATTATTTCAGGTCGAATTTCGGTGGTCTATGTTATATATCAAAGCCATATTACCAGTTTTGCCAATAAACTAGAGGTTCTAGATTAGAAATACTAATACAAGACTCGATAGTTTATTTTATGCAGAATTCAAAAATCGGGTTATGAGGGACTAGAACCGATTATTTCAGGTCGAATTTCGGTGGTCTATGTTATATATCAAAGCCATATTACCAGTTTTGCCAATAAACTAGAGGTTCTAGATCAGAAATACTAATACAAGACTCGATAGTTTATTTTATGCAGAATTCAAAAATCGGGTTATGAGGGACTAGAACCGATTATTTAAGGCCCAAAACGGTTGGTCTTTTGTTTTAAAAATTTATTTAATAGGAAATAGCAACAGCAATAGATAACAACATGCTTGTAAAGGGGCCATTGCAGATTTGATGTATTATAATTCAATAAATGGTGCAATTTTTTTTATATATGGTAGGATAGTTCATTTTATTTTAGCTCCGCCCATTAAAAAATGGTAATATTTTTAAAAAATCAGAACAAAAGTCGATTCTGTAGGAAATTAAGAATTCAAAAATCGAATTTCGGTGGTCTATGTTATATATCAAAGCCATATTACCAGTTTTGCAAATAAACTAGAGGTTCTAGATCAGAAATACTAATACAAGACTCGATAGTTTATTTTATGCAGAATTCAAAAATCGGGTTATGAGGGACTAGAACCGATTACTTTAGGTCGAATTTCGGTGGTCTATGTTATATATCAAAGCCATATTACCAGTTTTGCCAATAAACTAGAGGTTCTAGATTAGAAATACTAATACAAGACTCGATAGTTTATTTTATGCAGAATTCAAAAATCGGGTTATGAGGGACTAGAACCGATTATTTCAGGTCGAATTTCGGTGGTCTATGTTATATATCAAAGCCATATTACCAGTTTTGCCAATAAACTAGAGGTTCTAGATCAGAAATACTAATACAAGACTCGATAGTTTATTTTATGCAGAATTCAAAAATCGGGTTATGAGGGACTAGAACCGATTATTTAAGGCCCAAAACGGTTGGTCTTTTGTTTTAAAAATTTATTTAATAGGAAATAGCAACAGCAATAGATAACAACATGCTTGTAAAGGGGCCATTGCAGATTTGATGTATTATAATTCAATAAATGGTGCAATTTTTTTTATATATGGTAGGATAGTTCATTTTATTTTAGCTCCGCCCATTAAAAAATGGTAATATTTTTAAAAAATCAGAACAAAAGTCGATTCTGTAGGAAATTAAGAATTCAAAAATCGAATTTCGGTGGTCTATGTTATATATCAAAGCCATATTACCAGTTTTGCAAATAAACTAGAGGTTCTAGATCAGAAATACTAATACAAGACTCGCAGAATTCAAAAATCGGGTTATGAGGGACTAGAACCGATTGCTTTAGGTCGAATTTCGGTGGTCTATGTTATATATCAAAGCCATATTACCAGTTTTGCCAATAAACTAGAGGTTCTAGATTAGAAATACTAATACAAGACTCGATAGTTTATTTTATGCAGAATTCAAAAATCGGGTTATGAGGGACTAGAACCGATTATTTCAGGTCGAATTTCGGTGGTCTATGTTATATATCAAAGCCATATTACCAGTTTTGCCAATAAACTAGAGGTTCTAGATCAGAAATACTAATACAAGACTCGATAGTTTATTTTATGCAGAATTCAAAAATCGGGTTATGAGGGACTAGAACCGATTATTTCAGGTCGAATTTCGGTGGTCTATGTTATATATCAAAGCCATATTACCAGTTTTGCCAATAAACTAGAGGTTCTAGATTAGAAATACTAATACAAGACTCGATAGTTTATTTTATGCAGAATTCAAAAATCGGGTTATGAGGGACTAGAACCGATTATTTCAGGTCGAATTTCGGTGGTCTATGTTATATATCAAAGCCATATTACCAGTTTTGCCAATAAACTAGAGGTTCTAGATCAGAAATACTAATACAAGACTCGATAGTTTATTTTATGCAGAATTCAAAAATCGGGTTATGAGGGACTAGAACCGATTATTTAAGGCCCAAAACGGTTGGTCTTTTGTTTTAAAAATTTATTTAATAGGAAATAGCAACAGCAATAGATAACAACATGCTTGTAAAGGGGCCATTGCAGATTTGATGTATTATAATTCAATAAATGGTGCAATTTTTTTTATATATGGTAGGATAGTTCATTTTATTTTAGCTCCGCCCATTAAAAAATGGTAATATTTTTAAAAAATCAGAACAAAAGTCGATTCTGTAGGAAATTAAGAATTCAAAAATCGAATTTCGGTGGTCTATGTTATATATCAAAGCCATATTACCAGTTTTGCAAATAAACTAGAGGTTCTAGATCAGAAATACTAATACAAGACACGATAGTTTATTTTATGCAGAATTCAAAAATCGGGTTATGAGGGACTAGAACCGATTACTTTAGGTCGAATTTCGGTGGTCTATGTTATATATCAAAGCCATATTACCAGTTTTGCCAATAAACTAGAGGTTCTAGATCAGAAATACTAATACAAGACTCGATAGTTTATTTTATGCAGAATTCAAAAATCGGGTTATGAGGGACTAGAACCGATTATTTCAGGTCGAATTTCGGTGGTCTATGTTATATATCAAAGCCATATTACCAGTTTTGCCAATAAACTAGAGGTTCTAGATTAGAAATACTAATACAAGACTCGATAGTTTATTTTATGCAGAATTCAAAAATCGGGTTATGAGGGACTAGAACCGATTATTTCAGGTCGAATTTCGGTGGTCTATGTTATATATCAAAGCCATATTACCAGTTTTGCCAATAAACTAGAGGTTCTAGATCAGAAATACTAATACAAGACTCGATAGTTTATTTTATGCAGAATTCAAAAATCGGGTTATGAGGGACTAGAACCGATTATTTAAGGCCCAAAACGGTTGGTCTTTTGTTTTAAAAATTTATTTAATAGGAAATAGCAACAGCAATAGATAACAACATGCTTGTAAAGGGGCCATTGCAGATTTGATGTATTATAATTCAATAAATGGTGCAATTTTTTTTATATATGGTAGGATAGTTCATTTTATTTTAGCTCCGCCCATTAAAAAATGGTAATATTTTTAAAAAATCAGAACAAAAGTCGATTCTGTAGGAAATTAAGAATTCAAAAATCGAATTTCGGTGGTCTATGTTATATATCAAAGCCATATTACCAGTTTTGCAAATAAACTAGAGGTTCTAGATCAGAAATACTAATACAAGACTCGATAGTTTATTTTATGCAGAATTCAAAAATCGGGTTATGAGGGACTAGAACCGATTACTTTAGGTCGAATTTCGGTGGTCTATGTTATATATCAAAGCCATATTACCAGTTTTGCCAATAAACTAGAGGTTCTAGATCAGAAATACTAATACAAGACTCGATAGTTTATTTTATGCAGAATTCAAAAATCGGGTTATGAGGGACTAGAACCGATTATTTCAGGTCGAATTTCGGTGGTCTATGTTATATATCAAAGCCATATTACCAGTTTTGCCAATAAACTAGAGGTTCTAGATTAGAAATACTAATACAAGACTCGATAGTTTATTTTATGCAGAATTCAAAAATCGGGTTATGAGGGACTAGAACCGATTATTTCAGGTCGAATTTCGGTGGTCTATGTTATATATCAAAGCCATATTACCAGTTTTGCCAATAAACTAGAGGTTCTAGATCAGAAATACTAATACAAGACTCGATAGTTTATTTTATGCAGAATTCAAAAATCGGGTTATGAGGGACTAGAACCGATTATTTAAGGCCCAAAACGGTTGGTCTTTTGTTTTAAAAATTTATTTAATAGGAAATAGCAACAGCAATAGATAACAACATGCTTGTAAAGGGGCCATTGCAGATTTGATGTATTATAATTCAATAAATGGTGCAATTTTTTTTATATATGGTAGGATAGTTCATTTTATTTTAGCTCCGCCCATTAAAAAATGGTAATATTTTTAAAAAATCAGAACAAAAGTCGATTCTGTAGGAAATTAAGAATTCAAAAATCGAATTTCGGTGGTCTATGTTATATATCAAAGCCATATTACCAGTTTTGCAAATAAACTAGAGGTTCTAGATCAGAAATACTAATACAAGACTCGATAGTTTATTTTATGCAGAATTCAAAAATCGGGTTATGAGGGACTAGAACCGATTACTTTAGGTCGAATTTCGGTGGTCTATGTTATATATCAAAGCCATATTACCAGTTTTGCCAATAAACTAGAGGTTCTAGATTAGAAATACTAATACAAGACTCGATAGTTTATTTTATGCAGAATTCAAAAATCGGGTTATGAGGGACTAGAACCGATTATTTCAGGTCGAATTTCGGTGGTCTATGTTATATATCAAAGCCATATTACCAGTTTTGCCAATAAACTAGAGGTTCTAGATCAGAAATACTAATACAAGACTCGATAGTTTATTTTATGCAGAATTCAAAAATCGGGTTATGAGGGACTAGAACCGATTATTTAAGGCCCAAAACGGTTGGTCTTTTGTTTTAAAAATTTATTTAATAGGAAATAGCAACAGCAATAGATAACAACATGCTTGTAAAGGGGCCATTGCAGATTTGATGTATTATAATTCAATAAATGGTGCAATTTTTTTTATATATGGTAGGATAGTTCATTTTATTTTAGCTCCGCCCATTAAAAAATGGTAATATTTTTAAAAAATCAGAACAAAAGTCGATTCTGTAGGAAATTAAGAATTCAAAAATCGAATTTCGGTGGTCTATGTTATATATCAAAGCCATATTACCAGTTTTGCAAATAAACTAGAGGTTCTAGATCAGAAATACTAATACAAGACTCGCAGAATTCAAAAATCGGGTTATGAGGGACTAGAACCGATTATTTCAGGTCGAATTTCGGTGGTCTATGTTATATATCAAAGCCATATTACCAGTTTTGCCAATAAACTAGAGGTTCTAGATCAGAAATACTAATACAAGACTCGATAGTTTATTTTATGCAGAATTCAAAAATCGGGTTATGAGGGACTAGAACCGATTATTTAAGGCCCAAAACGGTTGGTCTTTTGTTTTAAAAATTTATTTAATAGGAAATAGCAACAGCAATAGATAACAACATGCTTGTAAAGGGGCCATTGCAGATTTGATGTATTATAATTCAATAAATGGTGCAATTTTTTTTATATATGGTAGGATAGTTCATTTTATTTTAGCTCCGCCCATTAAAAAATGGTAATATTTTTAAAAAATCAGAACAAAAGTCGATTCTGTAGGAAATTAAGAATTCAAAAATCGAATTTCGGTGGTCTATGTTATATATCAAAGCCATATTACCAGTTTTGCAAATAAACTAGAGGTTCTAGATCAGAAATACTAATACAAGACTCGATAGTTTATTTTATGCAGAATTCAAAAATCGGGTTATGAGGGACTAGAACCGATTACTTTAGGTCGAATTTCGGTGGTCTATGTTATATATCAAAGCCATATTACCAGTTTTGCCAATAAACTAGAGGTTCTAGATCAGAAATACTAATACAAGACTCGCAGAATTCAAAAATCGGGTTATGAGGGACTAGAACCGATTGCTTTAGGTCGAATTTCGGTGGTCTATGTTATATATCAAAGCCATATTACCAGTTTTGCCAATAAACTAGAGGTTCTAGATTAGAAATACTAATACAAGACTCGATAGTTTATTTTATGCAGAATTCAAAAATCGGGTTATGAGGGACTAGAACCGATTACTTTAGGTCGAATTTCGGTGGTCTATGTTATATATCAAAGCCATATTACCAGTTTTGCCAATAAACTAGAGGTTCTAGATTAGAAATACTAATATAAGACTCGATAGTTTATTTTATGCAGAATTCAAAAATCGGGTTATGAGGGACTAGAACCGATTACTTTAGGTCGAATTTCGGTGGTCTATGTTATATATCAAAGCCATATTACCAGTTTTGCCAATAAACTAGAGGTTCTAGATCAGAAATACTAATACAAGACTCGATAGTTTATTTTATGCAGAATTCAAAAATCGGGTTATGAGGGACTAGAACCGATTATTTAAGGCCCAAAACGGTTGGTCTTTTGTTTTAAAAATTTATTTAATCGGAAATAGCAACAGCAATAGATAACAACATGCTTGTAAAGGGGCCATTGCAGATTTGATGTATTATAATTCTATAAATGGTGCAATTTTTTTTATATATGGTAGGATAGTTCATTTTATTTTAGCTCCGCCCATTAAAAAAGGTAATATTTTTAAAAAATCAGAACAAAAGTCGATTCTGTAGGAAATTAAGAATTCAAAAATCGGGTTATAAGGGACTAGAACCAATAATTTCTGGGGAACTTGGCTGTTTTTTGTTAGATATCAAAGCCATATTACCAGTTTTGCCAATAAACTAGAGGTTCTAGATCAGAAATACTAATACAAGACTCGATAGTTTATTTTATGCAGAATTCAAAAATCGGGTTATGAGGGACTAGAACCGATTATTTAAGGCCCAAAACGGTTGGTCTTTTGTTTTAAAAATTTATTTAATAGGAAATAGCAACAGCAATAGATAACAACATGCTTGTAAAAGGGCCATTGCAGATTTGATGTATTATAATTCAATAAATGGTGCAATTTTTTTTATATATGGTAGGATAGTTCATTTTATTTTAGCTCCGCCCATTAAAAAAGGTAATATTTTTAAAAAATCAGAACAAAAGTCGATTCTGTAGGAAATTAAGAATTCAAAAATCGGGTTATAAGGGACTAGAACCAATAATTTCTGGGGAACTTGGCTGTTTTTTGTTAGATATCAAAGCCATATTACCAGTTTTGCCAATAAACTAGAGGTTCTAGATCAGAAATACTAATACAAGACTCGATAGTTTATTTTATGCAGAATTCAAAAATCGGGTTATGAGGGACTAGAACCGATTATTTAAGGCCCAAAACGGTTGGTCTTTTGTTTTAAAAATTTATTTAATAGGAAATAGCAACAGCAATAGATAACAACATGCTTGTAAAGGGGCCATTGCAGATTTGATGTATTATAATTCAATAAATGGTGCAATTTTTTTTATATATGGTAGGATAGTTCATTTTATTTTAGCTCCGCCCATTAAAAAATGGTAATATTTTTAAAAAATCAGAACAAAAGTCGATTCTGTAGGAAATTAAGAATTCAAAAATCGAATTTCGGTGGTCTATGTTATATATCAAAGCCATATTACCAGTTTTGCAAATAAACTAGAGGTTCTAGATCAGAAATACTAATACAAGACTCGCAGAATTCAAAAATCGGGTTATGAGGGACTAGAACCGATTATTTCAGGTCGAATTTCGGTGGTCTATGTTATATATCAAAGCCATATTACCAGTTTTGCCAATAAACTAGAGGTTCTAGATCAGAAATACTAATACAAGACTCGATAGTTTATTTTATGCAGAATTCAAAAATCGGGTTATGAGGGACTAGAACCGATTATTTAAGGCCCAAAACGGTTGGTCTTTTGTTTTAAAAATTTATTTAATAGGAAATAGCAACAGCAATAGATAACAACATGCTTGTAAAGGGGCCATTGCAGATTTGATGTATTATAATTCAATAAATGGTGCAATTTTTTTTATATATGGTAGGATAGTTCATTTTATTTTAGCTCCGCCCATTAAAAAATGGTAATATTTTTAAAAAATCAGAACAAAAGTCGATTCTGTAGGAAATTAAGAATTCAAAAATCGAATTTCGGTGGTCTATGTTATATATCAAAGCCATATTACCAGTTTTGCAAATAAACTAGAGGTTCTAGATCAGAAATACTAATACAAGACTCGATAGTTTATTTTATGCAGAATTCAAAAATCGGGTTATGAGGGACTAGAACCGATTACTTTAGGTCGAATTTCGGTGGTCTATGTTATATATCAAAGCCATATTACCAGTTTTGCCAATAAACTAGAGGTTCTAGATCAGAAATACTAATACAAGACTCGATAGTTTATTTTATGCAGAATTCAAAAATCGGGTTATGAGGGACTAGAACCGATTATTTCAGGTCGAATTTCGGTGGTCTATGTTATATATCAAAGCCATATTACCAGTTTTGCCAATAAACTAGAGGTTCTAGATCAGAAATACTAATACAAGACTCGATAGTTTATTTTATGCAGAATTCAAAAATCGGGTTATGAGGGACTAGAACCGATTATTTCAGGTCGAATTTCGGTGGTCTATGTTATATATCAAAGCCATATTACCAGTTTTGCCAATAAACTAGAGGTTCTAGATTAGAAATACTAATACAAGACTCGATAGTTTATTTTATGCAGAATTCAAAAATCGGGTTATGAGGGACTAGAACCGATTATTTCAGGTCGAATTTCGGTGGTCTATGTTATATATCAAAGCCATATTACCAGTTTTGCCAATAAACTAGAGGTTCTAGATCAGAAATACTAATACAAGACTCGATAGTTTATTTTATGCAGAATTCAAAAATCGGGTTATGAGGGACTAGAACCGATTATTTAAGGCCCAAAACGGTTGGTCTTTTGTTTTAAAAATTTATTTAATAGGAAATAGCAACAGCAATAGATAACAACATGCTTGTAAAGGGGCCATTGCAGATTTGATGTATTATAATTCAATAAATGGTGCAATTTTTTTTATATATGGTAGGATAGTTCATTTTATTTTAGCTCCGCCCATTAAAAAATGGTAATATTTTTAAAAAATCAGAACAAAAGTCGATTCTGTAGGAAATTAAGAATTCAAAAATCGAATTTCGGTGGTCTATGTTATATATCAAAGCCATATTACCAGTTTTGCCAATAAACTAGAGGTTCTAGATCAGAAATACTAATACAAGACTCGATAGTTTATTTTATGCAGAATTCAAAAATCGGGTTATGAGGGACTAGAACCGATTACTTTAGGTCGAATTTCGGTGGTCTATGTTATATATCAAAGCCATATTACCAGTTTTGCCAATAAACTAGAGGTTCTAGATCAGAAATACTAATACAAGACTCGATAGTTTATTTTATGCAGAATTCAAAAATCGGGTTATGAGGGACTAGAACCGATTATTTAAGGCCCAAAACGGTTGGTCTTTTGTTTTAAAAATTTATTTAATAGGAAATAGCAACAGCAATAGATAACAACATGCTTGTAAAGGGGCCATTGCAGATTTGATGTATTATAATTCAATAAATGGTGCAATTTTTTTTATATATGGTAGGATAGTTCATTTTATTTTAGCTCCGCCCATTAAAAAATGGTAATATTTTTAAAAAATCAGAACAAAAGTCGATTCTGTAGGAAATTAAGAATTCAAAAATCGAATTTCGGTGGTCTATGTTATATATCAAAGCCATATTACCAGTTTTGCAAATAAACTAGAGGTTCTAGATCAGAAATACTAATACAAGACTCGATAGTTTATTTTATGCAGAATTCAAAAATCGGGTTATGAGGGACTAGAACCGATTACTTTAGGTCGAATTTCGGTGGTCTATGTTATATATCAAAGCCATATTACCAGTTTTGCCAATAAACTAGAGGTTCTAGATCAGAAATACTAATACAAGACTCGATAGTTTATTTTATGCAGAATTCAAAAATCGGGTTATGAGGGACTAGAACCGATTATTTCAGGTCGAATTTCGGTGGTCTATGTTATATATCAAAGCCATATTACCAGTTTTGCCAATAAACTAGAGGTTCTAGATCAGAAATACTAATACAAGACTCGATAGTTTATTTTATGCAGAATTCAAAAATCGGGTTATGAGGGACTAGAACCGATTATTTCAGGTCGAATTTCGGTGGTCTATGTTATATATCAAAGCCATATTACCAGTTTTGCCAATAAACTAGAGGTTCTAGATTAGAAATACTAATACAAGACTCGATAGTTTATTTTATGCAGAATTCAAAAATCGGGTTATGAGGGACTAGAACCGATTATTTCAGGTCGAATTTCGGTGGTCTATGTTATATATCAAAGCCATATTACCAGTTTTGCCAATAAACTAGAGGTTCTAGATCAGAAATACTAATACAAGACTCGATAGTTTATTTTATGCAGAATTCAAAAATCGGGTTATGAGGGACTAGAACCGATTATTTAAGGCCCAAAACGGTTGGTCTTTTGTTTTAAAAATTTATTTAATAGGAAATAGCAACAGCAATAGATAACAACATGCTTGTAAAGGGGCCATTGCAGATTTGATGTATTATAATTCAATAAATGGTGCAATTTTTTTTATATATGGTAGGATAGTTCATTTTATTTTAGCTCCGCCCATTAAAAAATGGTAATATTTTTAAAAAATCAGAACAAAAGTCGATTCTGTAGGAAATTAAGAATTCAAAAATCGAATTTCGGTGGTCTATGTTATATATCAAAGCCATATTACCAGTTTTGCCAATAAACTAGAGGTTCTAGATCAGAAATACTAATACAAGACTCGATAGTTTATTTTATGCAGAATTCAAAAATCGGGTTATGAGGGACTAGAACCGATTACTTTAGGTCGAATTTCGGTGGTCTATGTTATATATCAAAGCCATATTACCAGTTTTGCCAATAAACTAGAGGTTCTAGATCAGAAATACTAATACAAGACTCGATAGTTTATTTTATGCAGAATTCAAAAATCGGGTTATGAGGGACTAGAACCGATTATTTAAGGCCCAAAACGGTTGGTCTTTTGTTTTAAAAATTTATTTAATAGGAAATAGCAACAGCAATAGATAACAACATGCTTGTAAAGGGGCCATTGCAGATTTGATGTATTATAATTCAATAAATGGTGCAATTTTTTTTATATATGGTAGGATAGTTCATTTTATTTTAGCTCCGCCCATTAAAAAATGGTAATATTTTTAAAAAATCAGAACAAAAGTCGATTCTGTAGGAAATTAAGAATTCAAAAATCGAATTTCGGTGGTCTATGTTATATATCAAAGCCATATTACCAGTTTTGCAAATAAACTAGAGGTTCTAGATCAGAAATACTAATACAAGACTCGCAGAATTCAAAAATCGGGTTATGAGGGACTAGAACCGATTATTTCAGGTCGAATTTCGGTGGTCTATGTTATATATCAAAGCCATATTACCAGTTTTGCCAATAAACTAGAGGTTCTAGATCAGAAATACTAATACAAGACTCGATAGTTTATTTTATGCAGAATTCAAAAATCGGGTTATGAGGGACTAGAACCGATTATTTAAGGCCCAAAACGGTTGGTCTTTTGTTTTAAAAATTTATTTAATAGGAAATAGCAACAGCAATAGATAACAACATGCTTGTAAAGGGGCCATTGCAGATTTGATGTATTATAATTCAATAAATGGTGCAATTTTTTTTATATATGGTAGGATAGTTCATTTTATTTTAGCTCCGCCCATTAAAAAATGGTAATATTTTTAAAAAATCAGAACAAAAGTCGATTCTGTAGGAAATTAAGAATTCAAAAATCGAATTTCGGTGGTCTATGTTATATATCAAAGCCATATTACCAGTTTTGCAAATAAACTAGAGGTTCTAGATCAGAAATACTAATACAAGACTCGATAGTTTATTTTATGCAGAATTCAAAAATCGGGTTATGAGGGACTAGAACCGATTACTTTAGGTCGAATTTCGGTGGTCTATGTTATATATCAAAGCCATATTACCAGTTTTGCCAATAAACTAGAGGTTCTAGATCAGAAATACTAATACAAGACTCGATAGTTTATTTTATGCAGAATTCAAAAATCGGGTTATGAGGGACTAGAACCGATTATTTCAGGTCGAATTTCGGTGGTCTATGTTATATATCAAAGCCATATTACCAGTTTTGCCAATAAACTAGAGGTTCTAGATCAGAAATACTAATACAAGACTCGATAGTTTATTTTATGCAGAATTCAAAAATCGGGTTATGAGGGACTAGAACCGATTATTTCAGGTCGAATTTCGGTGGTCTATGTTATATATCAAAGCCATATTACCAGTTTTGCCAATAAACTAGAGGTTCTAGATTAGAAATACTAATACAAGACTCGATAGTTTATTTTATGCAGAATTCAAAAATCGGGTTATGAGGGACTAGAACCGATTATTTCAGGTCGAATTTCGGTGGTCTATGTTATATATCAAAGCCATATTACCAGTTTTGCCAATAAACTAGAGGTTCTAGATCAGAAATACTAATACAAGACTCGATAGTTTATTTTATGCAGAATTCAAAAATCGGGTTATGAGGGACTAGAACCGATTATTTAAGGCCCAAAACGGTTGGTCTTTTGTTTTAAAAATTTATTTAATAGGAAATAGCAACAGCAATAGATAACAACATGCTTGTAAAGGGGCCATTGCAGATTTGATGTATTATAATTCAATAAATGGTGCAATTTTTTTTATATATGGTAGGATAGTTCATTTTATTTTAGCTCCGCCCATTAAAAAATGGTAATATTTTTAAAAAATCAGAACAAAAGTCGATTCTGTAGGAAATTAAGAATTCAAAAATCGAATTTCGGTGGTCTATGTTATATATCAAAGCCATATTACCAGTTTTGCCAATAAACTAGAGGTTCTAGATCAGAAATACTAATACAAGACTCGATAGTTTATTTTATGCAGAATTCAAAAATCGGGTTATGAGGGACTAGAACCGATTACTTTAGGTCGAATTTCGGTGGTCTATGTTATATATCAAAGCCATATTACCAGTTTTGCCAATAAACTAGAGGTTCTAGATCAGAAATACTAATACAAGACTCGATAGTTTATTTTATGCAGAATTCAAAAATCGGGTTATGAGGGACTAGAACCGATTATTTAAGGCCCAAAACGGTTGGTCTTTTGTTTTAAAAATTTATTTAATAGGAAATAGCAACAGCAATAGATAACAACATGCTTGTAAAGGGGCCATTGCAGATTTGATGTATTATAATTCAATAAATGGTGCAATTTTTTTTATATATGGTAGGATAGTTCATTTTATTTTAGCTCCGCCCATTAAAAAATGGTAATATTTTTAAAAAATCAGAACAAAAGTCGATTCTGTAGGAAATTAAGAATTCAAAAATCGAATTTCGGTGGTCTATGTTATATATCAAAGCCATATTACCAGTTTTGCAAATAAACTAGAGGTTCTAGATCAGAAATACTAATACAAGACTCGATAGTTTATTTTATGCAGAATTCAAAAATCGGGTTATGAGGGACTAGAACCGATTACTTTAGGTCGAATTTCGGTGGTCTATGTTATATATCAAAGCCATATTACCAGTTTTGCCAATAAACTAGAGGTTCTAGATCAGAAATACTAATACAAGACTCGATAGTTTATTTTATGCAGAATTCAAAAATCGGGTTATGAGGGACTAGAACCGATTATTTCAGGTCGAATTTCGGTGGTCTATGTTATATATCAAAGCCATATTACCAGTTTTGCCAATAAACTAGAGGTTCTAGATCAGAAATACTAATACAAGACTCGATAGTTTATTTTATGCAGAATTCAAAAATCGGGTTATGAGGGACTAGAACCGATTATTTCAGGTCGAATTTCGGTGGTCTATGTTATATATCAAAGCCATATTACCAGTTTTGCCAATAAACTAGAGGTTCTAGATTAGAAATACTAATACAAGACTCGATAGTTTATTTTATGCAGAATTCAAAAATCGGGTTATGAGGGACTAGAACCGATTATTTCAGGTCGAATTTCGGTGGTCTATGTTATATATCAAAGCCATATTACCAGTTTTGCCAATAAACTAGAGGTTCTAGATCAGAAATACTAATACAAGACTCGATAGTTTATTTTATGCAGAATTCAAAAATCGGGTTATGAGGGACTAGAACCGATTATTTAAGGCCCAAAACGGTTGGTCTTTTGTTTTAAAAATTTATTTAATAGGAAATAGCAACAGCAATAGATAACAACATGCTTGTAAAGGGGCCATTGCAGATTTGATGTATTATAATTCAATAAATGGTGCAATTTTTTTTATATATGGTAGGATAGTTCATTTTATTTTAGCTCCGCCCATTAAAAAATGGTAATATTTTTAAAAAATCAGAACAAAAGTCGATTCTGTAGGAAATTAAGAATTCAAAAATCGAATTTCGGTGGTCTATGTTATATATCAAAGCCATATTACCAGTTTTGCCAATAAACTAGAGGTTCTAGATCAGAAATACTAATACAAGACTCGATAGTTTATTTTATGCAGAATTCAAAAATCGGGTTATGAGGGACTAGAACCGATTACTTTAGGTCGAATTTCGGTGGTCTATGTTATATATCAAAGCCATATTACCAGTTTTGCCAATAAACTAGAGGTTCTAGATCAGAAATACTAATACAAGACTCGATAGTTTATTTTATGCAGAATTCAAAAATCGGGTTATGAGGGACTAGAACCGATTATTTAAGGCCCAAAACGGTTGGTCTTTTGTTTTAAAAATTTATTTAATAGGAAATAGCAACAGCAATAGATAACAACATGCTTGTAAAGGGGCCATTGCAGATTTGATGTATTATAATTCAATAAATGGTGCAATTTTTTTTATATATGGTAGGATAGTTCATTTTATTTTAGCTCCGCCCATTAAAAAATGGTAATATTTTTAAAAAATCAGAACAAAAGTCGATTCTGTAGGAAATTAAGAATTCAAAAATCGAATTTCGGTGGTCTATGTTATATATCAAAGCCATATTACCAGTTTTGCAAATAAACTAGAGGTTCTAGATCAGAAATACTAATACAAGACTCGCAGAATTCAAAAATCGGGTTATGAGGGACTAGAACCGATTATTTCAGGTCGAATTTCGGTGGTCTATGTTATATATCAAAGCCATATTACCAGTTTTGCCAATAAACTAGAGGTTCTAGATCAGAAATACTAATACAAGACTCGATAGTTTATTTTATGCAGAATTCAAAAATCGGGTTATGAGGGACTAGAACCGATTATTTAAGGCCCAAAACGGTTGGTCTTTTGTTTTAAAAATTTATTTAATAGGAAATAGCAACAGCAATAGATAACAACATGCTTGTAAAGGGGCCATTGCAGATTTGATGTATTATAATTCAATAAATGGTGCAATTTTTTTTATATATGGTAGGATAGTTCATTTTATTTTATCTCCGCCCATTAAAAAATGGTAATATTTTTAAAAAATCAGAACAAAAGTCGATTCTGTAGGAAATTAAGAATTCAAAAATCGAATTTCGGTGGTCTATGTTATATATCAAAGCCATATTACCAGTTTTGCAAATAAACTAGAGGTTCTAGATCAGAAATACTAATACAAGACTCGATAGTTTATTTTATGCAGAATTCAAAAATCGGGTTATGAGGGACTAGAACCGATTACTTTAGGTCGAATTTCGGTGGTCTATGTTATATATCAAAGCCATATTACCAGTTTTGCCAATAAACTAGAGGTTCTAGATCAGAAATACTAATACAAGACTCGATAGTTTATTTTATGCAGAATTCAAAAATCGGGTTATGAGGGACTAGAACCGATTATTTTATTTCAGGTCGAATTTCGGTGGTCTATGTTATATATCAAAGCCATATTACCAGTTTTGCCAATAAACTAGAGGTTCTAGATCAGAAATACTAATACAAGACTCGATAGTTTATTTTATGCAGAATTCAAAAATCGGGTTATGAGGGACTAGAACCGATTATTTAAGGCCCAAAACGGTTGGTCTTTTGTTTTAAAAATTTATTTAATAGGAAATAGCAACAGCAATAGATAACAACATGCTTGTAAAGGGGCCATTGCAGATTTGATGTATTATAATTCAATAAATGGTGCAATTTTTTTTATATATGGTAGGATAGTTCATTTTATTTTAGCTCCGCCCATTAAAAAATGGTAATATTTTTAAAAAATCAGAACAAAAGTCGATTCTGTAGGAAATTAAGAATTCAAAAATCGGGTTATGAGGGACTAGAACCGATTATTTCAGGTCGAATTTCGGTGGTCTATGTTATATATCAAAGCCATATTACCAGTTTTGCCAATAAACTAGAGGTTCTAGATTAGAAATACTAATACAAGACTCGATAGTTTATTTTATGCAGAATTCAAAAATCGGGTTATGAGGGACTAGAACCGATTATTTCAGGTCGAATTTCGGTGGTCTATGTTATATATCAAAGCCATATTACCAGTTTTGCCAATAAACTAGAGGTTATAGATCAGAAATACTAATACAAGACTCGATAGTTTATTTTATGCAGAATTCAAAAATCGGGTTATGAGGGACTAGAACCGATTATTTAAGGCCCAAAACGGTTGGTCTTTTGTTTTAAAAATTTATTTAATAGGAAATAGCAACAGCAATAGATAACAACATGCTTGTAAAGGGGCCATTGCAGATTTGATGTATTATAATTCAATAAATGGTGCAATTTTTTTTATATATGGTAGGATAGTTCATTTTATTTTAGCTCCGCCCATTAAAAAATGGTAATATTTTTAAAAAATCAGAACAAAAGTCGATTCTGTAGGAAATTAAGAATTCAAAAATCGAATTTCGGTGGTCTATGTTATATATCAAAGCCATATTACCAGTTTTGCAAATAAACTAGAGGTTCTAGATCAGAAATACTAATACAAGACTCGATAGTTTATTTTATGCAGAATTCAAAAATCGGGTTATGAGGGACTAGAACCGATTACTTTAGGTCGAATTTCGGTGGTCTATGTTATATATCAAAGCCATATTACCAGTTTTGCCAATAAACTAGAGGTTCTAGATCAGAAATACTAATACAAGACTCGATAGTTTATTTTATGCAGAATTCAAAAATCGGGTTATGAGGGACTAGAACCGATTATTTCAGGTCGAATTTCGGTGGTCTATGTTATATATCAAAGCCATATTACCAGTTTTGCCAATAAACTAGAGGTTCTAGATCAGAAATACTAATACAAGACTCGATAGTTTATTTTATGCAGAATTCAAAAATCGGGTTATGAGGGACTAGAACCGATTATTTAAGGCCCAAAACGGTTGGTCTTTTGTTTTAAAAATTTATTTAATCGGAAATAGCAACAGCAATAGATAACAACATGCTTGTAAAGGGGCCATTGCAGATTTGATGTATTATAATTCAATAAATGGTGCAATTTTTTTTATATATGGTAGGATAGTTCATTTTATTTTAGCTCCGCCCATTAAAAAATGGTAATATTTTTAAAAAATCAGAACAAAAGTCGATTCTGTAGGAAATTAAGAATTCAAAAATCGGGTTATGAGGGACTAGAACCGATTATTTCAGGTCGAATTTCGGTGGTCTATGTTATATATCAAAGCCATATTACCAGTTTTGCCAATAAACTAGAGGTTCTAGATTAGAAATACTAATACAAGACTCGATAGTTTATTTTATGCAGAATTCAAAAATCGGGTTATGAGGGACTAGAACCGATTATTTCAGGTCGAATTTCGGTGGTCTATGTTATATATCAAAGCCATATTACCAGTTTTGCCAATAAACTAGAGGTTATAGATCAGAAATACTAATACAAGACTCGATAGTTTATTTTATGCAGAATTCAAAAATCGGGTTATGAGGGACTAGAACCGATTATTTAAGGCCCAAAACGGTTGGTCTTTTGTTTTAAAAATTTATTTAATAGGAAATAGCAACAGCAATAGATAACAACATGCTTGTAAAGGGGCCATTGCAGATTTGATGTATTATAATTCAATAAATGGTGCAATTTTTTTTATATATGGTAGGATAGTTCATTTTATTTTAGCTCCGCCCATTAAAAAATGGTAATATTTTTAAAAAATCAGAACAAAAGTCGATTCTGTAGGAAATTAAGAATTCAAAAATCGAATTTCGGTGGTCTATGTTATATATCAAAGCCATATTACCAGTTTTGCAAATAAACTAGAGGTTCTAGATCAGAAATACTAATACAAGACTCGATAGTTTATTTTATGCAGAATTCAAAAATCGGGTTATGAGGGACTAGAACCGATTACTTTAGGTCGAATTTCGGTGGTCTATGTTATATATCAAAGCCATATTACCAGTTTTGCCAATAAACTAGAGGTTCTAGATCAGAAATACTAATACAAGACTCGATAGTTTATTTTATGCAGAATTCAAAAATCGGGTTATGAGGGACTAGAACCGATTATTTCAGGTCGAATTTCGGTGGTCTATGTTATATATCAAAGCCATATTACCAGTTTTGCCAATAAACTAGAGGTTCTAGATCAGAAATACTAATACAAGACTCGATAGTTTATTTTATGCAGAATTCAAAAATCGGGTTATGAGGGACTAGAACCGATTATTTAAGGCCCAAAACGGTTGGTCTTTTGTTTTAAAAATTTATTTAATAGGAAATAGCAACAGCAATAGATAACAACATGCTTGTAAAGGGGCCATTGCAGATTTGATGTATTATAATTCAATAAATGGTGCAATTTTTTTTATATATGGTAGGATAGTTCATTTTATTTTAGCTCCGCCCATTAAAAAATGGTAATATTTTTAAAAAATCAGAACAAAAGTCGATTCTGTAGGAAATTAAGAATTCAAAAATCGAATTTCGGTGGTCTATGTTATATATCAAAGCCATATTACCAGTTTTGCAAATAAACTAGAGGTTCTAGATCAGAAATACTAATACAAGACTCGCAGAATTCAAAAATCGGGTTATGAGGGACTAGAACCGATTATTTCAGGTCGAATTTCGGTGGTCTATGTTATATATCAAAGCCATATTACCAGTTTTGCCAATAAACTAGAGGTTCTAGATCAGAAATACTAATACAAGACTCGATAGTTTATTTTATGCAGAATTCAAAAATCGGGTTATGAGGGACTAGAACCGATTATTTAAGGCCCAAAACGGTTGGTCTTTTGTTTTAAAAATTTATTTAATAGGAAATAGCAACAGCAATAGATAACAACATGCTTGTAAAGGGGCCATTGCAGATTTGATGTATTATAATTCAATAAATGGTGCAATTTTTTTATATATGGTAGGATAGTTCATTTTATTTTAGCTCCGCCCATTAAAAAATGGTAATATTTTTAAAAAATCAGAACAAAAGTCGATTCTGTAGGAAATTAAGAATTCAAAAATCGAATTTCGGTGGTCTATGTTATATATCAAAGCCATATTACCAGTTTTGCAAATAAACTAGAGGTTCTAGATCAGAAATACTAATACAAGACTCGATAGTTTATTTTATGCAGAATTCAAAAATCGGGTTATGAGGGACTAGAACCGATTACTTTAGGTCGAATTTCGGTGGTCTATGTTATATATCAAAGCCATATTACCAGTTTTGCCAATAAACTAGAGGTTCTAGATCAGAAATACTAATACAAGACTCGATAGTTTATTTTATGCAGAATTCAAAAATCGGGTTATGAGGGACTAGAACCGATTATTTCAGGTCGAATTTCGGTGGTCTATGTTATATATCAAAGCCATATTACCAGTTTTGCCAATAAACTAGAGGTTCTAGATCAGAAATACTAATACAAGACTCGATAGTTTATTTTATGCAGAATTCAAAAATCGGGTTATGAGGGACTAGAACCGATTATTTAAGGCCCAAAACGGTTGGTCTTTTGTTTTAAAAATTTATTTAATCGGAAATAGCAACAGCAATAGATAACAACATGCTTGTAAAGGGGCCATTGCAGATTTGATGTATTATAATTCTATAAATGGTGCAATTTTTTTTATATATGGTAGGATAGTTCATTTTATTTTAGCTCCGCCCATTAAAAAATGGTAATATTTTTAAAAAATCAGAACAAAAGTCGATTCTGTAGGAAATTAAGAATTCAAAAATCGAATTTCGGTGGTCTATGTTATATATCAAAGCCATATTACCAGTTTTGCAAATAAACTAGAGGTTCTAGATCAGAAATACTAATACAAGACTCGATAGTTTATTTTATGCAGAATTCAAAAATCGGGTTATGAGGGACTAGAACCGATTACTTTAGGTCGAATTTCGGTGGTCTATGTTATATATCAAAGCCATATTACCAGTTTTGCAAATAAACTAGAGGTTCTAGATCAGAAATACTAATACAAGACTCGATAGTTTATTTTATGCAGAATTCAAAAATCGGGTTATGAGGGACTAGAACCGATTACTTTAGGTCGAATTTCGGTGGTCTATGTTATATATCAAAGCCATATTACCAGTTTTGCCAATAAACTAGAGGTTCTAGATCAGAAATACTAATACAAGACTCGATAGTTTATTTTATGCAGAATTCAAAAATCGGGTTATGAGGGACTAGAACCGATTATTTCAGGTCGAATTTCGGTGGTCTATGTTATATATCAAAGCCATATTACCAGTTTTGCCAATAAACTAGAGGTTCTAGATCAGAAATACTAATACAAGACTCGATAGTTTATTTTATGCAGAATTCAAAAATCGGGTTATGAGGGACTAGAACCGATTATTTAAGGCCCAAAACGGTTGGTCTTTTGTTTTAAAAATTTATTTAATAGGAAATAGCAACAGCAATAGATAACAACATGCTTGTAAAGGGGCCATTGCAGATTTGATGTATTATAATTCAATAAATGGTGCAATTTTTTTTATATATGGTAGGATAGTTCATTTTATTTTAGCTCCGCCCATTAAAAAAAGGTAATATTTTTAAAAAATCAGAACAAAAGTCGATTCTGTAGGAAATTAAGAATTCAAAAATCGGGTTAAAAGGGACTAGAACCAATAATTTCTGGGGAACTTGGCTGTTTTTTGTTAGATATCAAAGCCATATTACCAGTTTTGCCAATAAACTAGAGGTTCTAGATCAGAAATACTAATACAAGACTCGATAGTTTATTTTATGCAGAATTCAAAAATCGGGTTATGAGGGACTAGAACCGATTATTTCAGGTCGAATTTCGGTGGTCTATGTTATATATCAAAGCCATATTACCAGTTTTGCCAATAAACTAGAGGTTCTAGATCAGAAATACTAATACAAGACTCGATAGTTTATTTTATGCAGAATTCAAAAATCGGGTTATGAGGGACTAGAACCGATTATTTAAGGCCCAAAACGGTTGGTCTTTTGTTTTAAAAATTTATTTAATAGGAAATAGCAACAGCAATAGATAACAACATGCTTGTAAAGGGGCCATTGCAGATTTGATGTATTATAATTCAATAAATGGTGCAATTTTTTTTATATATGGTAGGATAGTTCATTTTATTTTAGCTCCGCCCATTAAAAAAAGGTAATATTTTTAAAAAATCAGAACAAAAGTCGATTCTGTAGGAAATTAAGAATTCAAAAATCGGGTTAAAAGGGACTAGAACCAATAATTTCTGGGGAACTTGGCTGTTTTTTGTTAGATATCAAAGCCATATTACCAGTTTTGCCAATAAACTAGAGGTTCTAGATCAGAAATACTAATACAAGACTCGATAGTTTATTTTATGCAGAATTCAAAAATCGGGTTATGAGGGACTAGAACCGATTATTTCAGGTCGAATTTCGGTGGTCTATGTTATATATCAAAGCCATATTACCAGTTTTGCCAATAAACTAGAGGTTCTAGATCAGAAATACTAATACAAGACTCGATAGTTTATTTTATGCAGAATTCAAAAATCGGGTTATGAGGGACTAGAACCGATTACTTTAGGTCGAATTTCGGTGGTCTATGTTATATATCAAAGCCATATTACCAGTTTTGCCAATAAACTAGAGGTTCTAGATCAGAAATACTAATACAAGACTCGATAGTTTATTTTATGCAGAATTCAAAAATCGGGTTATGAGGGACTAGAACCGATTATTTCAGGTCGAATTTCGGTGGTCTATGTTATATATCAAAGCCATATTACCAGTTTTGCCAATAAACTAGAGGTTCTAGATCAGAAATACTAATACAAGACTCGATAGTTTATTTTATGCAGAATTCAAAAATCGGGTTATGAGGGACTAGAACCGATTATTTAAGGCCCAAAACGGTTGGTCTTTTGTTTTAAAAATTTATTTAATCGGAAATAGCAACAGCAATAGATAACAACATGCTTGTAAAGGGGCCATTGCAGATTTGATGTATTATAATTCTATAAATGGTGCAATTTTTTTTATATATGGTAGGATAGTTCATTTTATTTTAGCTCCGCCCATTAAAAAATGGTAATATTTTTAAAAAATCAGAACAAAAGTCGATTCTGTAGGAAATTAAGAATTCAAAAATCGAATTTCGGTGGTCTATGTTATATATCAAAGCCATATTACCAGTTTTGCAAATAAACTAGAGGTTCTAGATCAGAAATACTAATACAAGACTCGATAGTTTATTTTATGCAGAATTCAAAAATCGGGTTATGAGGGACTAGAACCGATTACTTTAGGTCGAATTTCGGTGGTCTATGTTATATATCAAAGCCATATTACCAGTTTTGCCAATAAACTAGAGGTTCTAGATCAGAAATACTAATACAAGACTCGATAGTTTATTTTATGCAGAATTCAAAAATCGGGTTATGAGGGACTAGAACCGATTATTTCAGGTCGAATTTCGGTGGTCTATGTTATATATCAAAGCCATATTACCAGTTTTGCCAATAAACTAGAGGTTCTAGATCAGAAATACTAATACAAGACTCGATAGTTTATTTTATGCAGAATTCAAAAATCGGGTTATGAGGGACTAGAACCGATTATTTAAGGCCCAAAACGGTTGGTCTTTTGTTTTAAAAATTTATTTAATAGGAAATAGCAACAGCAATAGATAACAACATGCTTGTAAAGGGGCCATTGCAGATTTGATGTATTATAATTCAATAAATGGTGCAATTTTTTTTATATATGGTAGGATAGTTCATTTTATTTTAGCTCCGCCCATTAAAAAAAGGTAATATTTTTAAAAAATCAGAACAAAAGTCGATTCTGTAGGAAATTAAGAATTCAAAAATCGGGTTATAAGGGACTAGAACCAATAATTTCTGGGGAACTTGGCTGTTTTTTGTTAGATATCAAAGCCATATTACCAGTTTTGCCAATAAACTAGAGGTTCTAGATCAGAAATACTAATACAAGACTCGATAGTTTATTTTATGCAGAATTCAAAAATCGGGTTATGAGGGACTAGAACCGATTATTTCAGGTCGAATTTCGGTGGTCTATGTTATATATCAAAGCCATATTACCAGTTTTGCCAATAAACTAGAGGTTCTAGATCAGAAATACTAATACAAGACTCGATAGTTTATTTTATGCAGAATTCAAAAATCGGGTTATGAGGGACTAGAACCGATTATTTAAGGCCCAAAACGGTTGGTCTTTTGTTTTAAAAATTTATTTAATCGGAAATAGCAACAGCAATAGATAACAACATGCTTGTAAAGGGGCCATTGCAGATTTGATGTATTATAATTCTATAAATGGTGCAATTTTTTTATATATGGTAGGATAGTTCATTTTATTTTAGCTCCGCCCATTAAAAAAGGTAATATTTTTAAAAAATCAGAACAAAAGTCGATTCTGTAGGAAATTAAGAATTCAAAAATCGGGTTATAAGGGACTAGAACCAATAATTTCTGGGGAACTTGGCTGTTTTTTGTTAGATATCAAAGCCATATTACCAGTTTTGCCAATAAACTAGAGGTTATAGATCAGAAATACTAATACAAGACTCGATAGTTTATTTTATGCAGAATTCAAAAATCGGGTTATGAGGGACTAGAACCGATTATTTAAGGCCCAAAACGGTTGGTCTTTTGTTTTAAAAATTTATTTAATAGGAAATAGCAACAGCAATAGATAACAACATGCTTGTAAAGGGGCCATTGCAGATTTGATGTATTATAATTCAATAAATGGTGCAATTTTTTTTATATATGGTAGGATAGTTCATTTTATTTTAGCTCCGCCCATTAAAAAATGGTAATATTTTTAAAAAATCAGAACAAAAGTCGATTCTGTAGGAAATTAAGAATTCAAAAATCGAATTTCGGTGGTCTATGTTATATATCAAAGCCATATTACCAGTTTTGCAAATAAACTAGAGGTTCTAGATCAGAAATACTAATACAAGACTCGATAGTTTATTTTATGCAGAATTCAAAAATCGGGTTATGAGGGACTAGAACCGATTACTTTAGGTCGAATTTCGGTGGTCTATGTTATATATCAAAGCCATATTACCAGTTTTGCCAATAAACTAGAGGTTCTAGATCAGAAATACTAATACAAGACTCGATAGTTTATTTTATGCAGAATTCAAAAATCGGGTTATGAGGGACTAGAACCGATTATTTCAGGTCGAATTTCGGTGGTCTATGTTATATATCAAAGCCATATTACCAGTTTTGCCAATAAACTAGAGGTTCTAGATCAGAAATACTAATACAAGACTCGATAGTTTATTTTATGCAGAATTCAAAAATCGGGTTATGAGGGACTAGAACCGATTATTTAAGGCCCAAAACGGTTGGTCTTTTGTTTTAAAAATTTATTTAATAGGAAATAGCAACAGCAATAGATAACAACATGCTTGTAAAGGGGCCATTGCAGATTTGATGTATTATAATTCAATAAATGGTGCAATTTTTTTTATATATGGTAGGATAGTTCATTTTATTTTAGCTCCGCCCATTAAAAAAAAGGTAATATTTTTAAAAAATCAGAACAAAAGTCGATTCTGTAGGAAATTAAGAATTCAAAAATCGGGTTATAAGGGACTAGAACCAATAATTTCTGGGGAACTTGGCTGTTTTTTGTTAGATATCAAAGCCATATTACCAGTTTTGCCAATAAACTAGAGGTTCTAGATCAGAAATACTAATACAAGACTCGATAGTTTATTTTATGCAGAATTCAAAAATCGGGTTATGAGGGACTAGAACCGATTATTTCAGGTCGAATTTCGGTGGTCTATGTTATATATCAAAGCCATATTACCAGTTTTGCCAATAAACTAGAGGTTCTAGATCAGAAATACTAATACAAGACTCGATAGTTTATTTTATGCAGAATTCAAAAATCGGGTTATGAGGGACTAGAACCGATTATTTAAGGCCCAAAACGGTTGGTCTTTTGTTTTAAAAATTTATTTAATCGGAAATAGCAACAGCAATAGATAACAACATGCTTGTAAAGGGGCCATTGCAGATTTGATGTATTATAATTCTATAAATGGTGCAATTTTTTTATATATGGTAGGATAGTTCATTTTATTTTAGCTCCGCCCATTAAAAAAGGTAATATTTTTAAAAAATCAGAACAAAAGTCGATTCTGTAGGAAATTAAGAATTCAAAAATCGGGTTATAAGGGACTAGAACCAATAATTTCTGGGGAACTTGGCTGTTTTTTGTTAGATATCAAAGCCATATTACCAGTTTTGCCAATAAACTAGAGGTTATAGATCAGAAATACTAATACAAGACTCGATAGTTTATTTTATGCAGAATTCAAAAATCGGGTTATGAGGGACTAGAACCGATTATTTAAGGCCCAAAACGGTTGGTCTTTTGTTTTAAAAATTTATTTAATAGGAAATAGCAACAGCAATAGATAACAACATGCTTGTAAAGGGGCCATTGCAGATTTGATGTATTATAATTCAATAAATGGTGCAATTTTTTTTATATATGGTAGGATAGTTCATTTTATTTTAGCTCCGCCCATTAAAAAATGGTAATATTTTTAAAAAATCAGAACAAAAGTCGATTCTGTAGGAAATTAAGAATTCAAAAATCGAATTTCGGTGGTCTATGTTATATATCAAAGCCATATTACCAGTTTTGCAAATAAACTAGAGGTTCTAGATCAGAAATACTAATACAAGACTCGATAGTTTATTTTATGCAGAATTCAAAAATCGGGTTATGAGGGACTAGAACCGATTACTTTAGGTCGAATTTCGGTGGTCTATGTTATATATCAAAGCCATATTACCAGTTTTGCCAATAAACTAGAGGTTCTAGATCAGAAATACTAATACAAGACTCGATAGTTTATTTTATGCAGAATTCAAAAATCGGGTTATGAGGGACTAGAACCGATTATTTCAGGTCGAATTTCGGTGGTCTATGTTATATATCAAAGCCATATTACCAGTTTTGCCAATAAACTAGAGGTTCTAGATCAGAAATACTAATACAAGACTCGATAGTTTATTTTATGCAGAATTCAAAAATCGGGTTATGAGGGACTAGAACCGATTACTTTAGGTCGAATTTCGGTGGTCTATGTTATATATCAAAGCCATATTACCAGTTTTGCCAATAAACTAGAGGTTCTAGATCAGAAATACTAATACAAGACTCGATAGTTTATTTTATGCAGAATTCAAAAATCGGGTTATGAGGGACTAGAACCGATTATTTCAGGTCGAATTTCGGTGGTCTATGTTATATATCAAAGCCATATTACCAGTTTTGCCAATAAACTAGAGGTTCTAGATCAGAAATACTAATACAAGACTCGATAGTTTATTTTATGCAGAATTCAAAAATCGGGTTATGAGGGACTAGAACCGATTATTTAAGGCCCAAAACGGTTGGTCTTTTGTTTTAAAAATTTATTTAATCGGAAATAGCAACAGCAATAGATAACAACATGCTTGTAAAGGGGCCATTGCAGATTTGATGTATTATAATTCTATAAATGGTGCAATTTTTTTTATATATGGTAGGATAGTTCATTTTATTTTAGCTCCGCCCATTAAAAAAGGTAATATTTTTAAAAAATCAGAACAAAAGTCGATTCTGTAGGAAATTAAGAATTCAAAAATCGGGTTATAAGGGACTAGAACCAATAATTTCTGGGGAACTTGGCTGTTTTTTGTTAGATATCAAAGCCATATTACCAGTTTTGCCAATAAACTAGAGGTTCTAGATCAGAAATACTAATACAAGACTCGATAGTTTATTTTATGCAGAATTCAAAAATCGGGTTATGAGGGACTAGAACCGATTATTTAAGGCCCAAAACGGTTGGTCTTTTGTTTTAAAAATTTATTTAATAGGAAATAGCAACAGCAATAGATAACAACATGCTTGTAAAGGGGCCATTGCAGATTTGATGTATTATAATTCAATAAATGGTGCAATTTTTTTATATATGGTAGGATAGTTCATTTTATTTTAGCTCCGCCCATTAAAAAATGGTAATATTTTTAAAAAATCAGAACAAAAGTCGATTCTGTAGGAAATTAAGAATTCAAAAATCGAATTTCGGTGGTCTATGTTATATATCAAAGCCATATTACCAGTTTTGCAAATAAACTAGAGGTTCTAGATCAGAAATACTAATACAAGACTCGATAGTTTATTTTATGCAGAATTCAAAAATCGGGTTATGAGGGACTAGAACCGATTACTTTAGGTCGAATTTCGGTGGTCTATGTTATATATCAAAGCCATATTACCAGTTTTGCCAATAAACTAGAGGTTCTAGATCAGAAATACTAATACAAGACTCGATAGTTTATTTTATGCAGAATTCAAAAATCGGGTTATGAGGGACTAGAACCGATTATTTCAGGTCGAATTTCGGTGGTCTATGTTATATATCAAAGCCATATTACCAGTTTTGCCAATAAACTAGAGGTTCTAGATCAGAAATACTAATACAAGACTCGATAGTTTATTTTATGCAGAATTCAAAAATCGGGTTATGAGGGACTAGAACCGATTATTTAAGGCCCAAAACGGTTGGTCTTTTGTTTTAAAAATTTATTTAATCGGAAATAGCAACAGCAATAGATAACAACATGCTTGTAAAGGGGCCATTGCAGATTTGATGTATTATAATTCTATAAATGGTGCAATTTTTTTTATATATGGTAGGATAGTTCATTTTATTTTAGCTCCGCCCATTAAAAAAGGTAATATTTTTAAAAAATCAGAACAAAAGTCGATTCTGTAGGAAATTAAGAATTCAAAAATCGGGTTATAAGGGACTAGAACCAATAATTTCTGGGGAACTTGGCTGTTTTTTGTTAGATATCAAAGCCATATTACCAGTTTTGCCAATAAACTAGAGGTTCTAGATCAGAAATACTAATACAAGACTCGATAGTTTATTTTATGCAGAATTCAAAAATCGGGTTATGAGGGACTAGAACCGATTATTTAAGGCCCAAAACGGTTGGTCTTTTGTTTTAAAAATTTATTTAATAGGAAATAGCAACAGCAATAGATAACAACATGCTTGTAAAGGGGCCATTGCAGATTTGATGTATTATAATTCAATAAATGGTGCAATTTTTTTATATATGGTAGGATAGTTCATTTTATTTTAGCTCCGCCCATTAAAAAATGGTAATATTTTTAAAAAATCAGAACAAAAGTCGATTCTGTAGGAAATTAAGAATTCAAAAATCGAATTTCGGTGGTCTATGTTATATATCAAAGCCATATTACCAGTTTTGCAAATAAACTAGAGGTTCTAGATCAGAAATACTAATACAAGACTCGATAGTTTATTTTATGCAGAATTCAAAAATCGGGTTATGAGGGACTAGAACCGATTACTTTAGGTCGAATTTCGGTGGTCTATGTTATATATCAAAGCCATATTACCAGTTTTGCCAATAAACTAGAGGTTCTAGATCAGAAATACTAATACAAGACTCGATAGTTTATTTTATGCAGAATTCAAAAATCGGGTTATGAGGGACTAGAACCGATTATTTCAGGTCGAATTTCGGTGGTCTATGTTATATATCAAAGCCATATTACCAGTTTTGCCAATAAACTAGAGGTTCTAGATCAGAAATACTAATACAAGACTCGATAGTTTATTTTATGCAGAATTCAAAAATCGGGTTATGAGGGACTAGAACCGATTATTTAAGGCCCAAAACGGTTGGTCTTTTGTTTTAAAAATTTATTTAATCGGAAATAGCAACAGCAATAGATAACAACATGCTTGTAAAGGGGCCATTGCAGATTTGATGTATTATAATTCTATAAATGGTGCAATTTTTTTTATATATGGTAGGATAGTTCATTTTATTTTAGCTCCGCCCATTAAAAAAGGTAATATTTTTAAAAAATCAGAACAAAAGTCGATTCTGTAGGAAATTAAGAATTCAAAAATCGGGTTATAAGGGACTAGAACCAATAATTTCTGGGGAACTTGGCTGTTTTTTGTTAGATATCAAAGCCATATTACCAGTTTTGCCAATAAACTAGAGGTTCTAGATCAGAAATACTAATACAAGACTCGATAGTTTATTTTATGCAGAATTCAAAAATCGGGTTATGAGGGACTAGAAACCGATTATTTAAGGCCCAAAACGGTTGGTCTTTTGTTTTAAAAATTTATTTAATAGGAAATAGCAACAGCAATAGATAACAACATGCTTGTAAAAGGGCCATTGCAGATTTGATGTATTATAATTCAATAAATGGTGCAATTTTTTTTATATATGGTAGGATAGTTCATTTTATTTTAGCTCCGCCCATTAAAAAAGGTAATATTTTTAAAAAATCAGAACAAAAGTCGATTCTGTAGGAAATTAAGAATTCAAAAATCGGGTTATAAGGACTAGAACCAATAATTTCTGGGGAACTTGGCTGTTTTTTGTTAGATATCAAAGCCATATTACCAGTTTTGCCAATAAACTAGAGGTTCTAGATCAGAAATACTAATACAAGACTCGATAGTTTATTTTATGCAGAATTCAAAAATCGGGTTATGAGGGACTAGAACCGATTATTTAAGGCCCAAAACGGTTGGTCTTTTGTTTTAAAAATTTATTTAATAGGAAATAGCAACAGCAATAGATAACAACATGCTTGTAAAGGGGCCATTGCAGATTTGATGTATTATAATTCAATAAATGGTGCAATTTTTTTATATATGGTAGGATAGTTCATTTTATTTTAGCTCCGCCCATTAAAAAATGGTAATATTTTTAAAAAATCAGAACAAAAGTCGATTCTGTAGGAAATTAAGAATTCAAAAATCGAATTTCGGTGGTCTATGTTATATATCAAAGCCATATTACCAGTTTTGCAAATAAACTAGAGGTTCTAGATCAGAAATACTAATACAAGACTCGATAGTTTATTTTATGCAGAATTCAAAAATCGGGTTATGAGGGACTAGAACCGATTACTTTAGGTCGAATTTCGGTGGTCTATGTTATATATCAAAGCCATATTACCAGTTTTGCCAATAAACTAGAGGTTCTAGATCAGAAATACTAATACAAGACTCGATAGTTTATTTTATGCAGAATTCAAAAATCGGGTTATGAGGGACTAGAACCGATTATTTCAGGTCGAATTTCGGTGGTCTATGTTATATATCAAAGCCATATTACCAGTTTTGCCAATAAACTAGAGGTTCTAGATCAGAAATACTAATACAAGACTCGATAGTTTATTTTATGCAGAATTCAAAAAATCGGGTTATGAGGGACTAGAACCGATTATTTAAGGCCCAAAACGGTTGGTCTTTTGTTTTAAAAATTTATTTAATAGGAAATAGCAACAGCAATAGATAACAACATGCTTGTAAAGGGGCCATTGCAGATTTGATGTATTATAATTCAATAAATGGTGCAATTTTTTTATATATGGTAGGATAGTTCATTTTATTTTAGCTCCGCCC